>CAODLS010459914.1:0-12840 GCA_948243855.1 Flueggea neowawraea | reverse complement strand
AGAGGTGTTCCTCATTCTAGAATTCAACAGCATCATAAAATTAAAATATGAGGCACTCCATCCACTCCATCAATTATCTTTCACCAACATACACACATCTTATAATCATGAAGCAGGACTTACTTTTCCATCTTGTGTCACACTGGCTCCGAACAAGTATTTGGGATTTTCCGGATCTTTCCAGCAAAGTATATCTTCAGATTGCTCTGTACCCAAGAAATGATAGTATACCTCTTGATAAAGATTTGCATTGGTTTCGGTCCCAGCATCTATATTATCTCCCTCGCTGCACAATTGTTTTTAACTTATTTAAGTTCAATAAAAAATATCTGAAATAGAAAGGATATCCACATTTTTTTGACTTAACATTTCACACAATATCGCTTTATCTCAGCATCTAGATCACTAAATTCATAACATAAACTCACATGCCAGGAAATTCTAATCAAATTTCCATAAATGAGGTATTTACCTAATAAGCTGTGATCTCGTTAATTTTTAAACTCTACTGAGATGAGTTAGAAATCCCACTCAACCTTAAAATTTAGTAATTTTAGTAACACCCGACAGCATACGTACTTGGGAGCTGGATAACGGCTATAAAAGAATCCTTTATTGTCATGTGTCCAACTAATCCCCGAAAACTTAACCTGTGACAGAGAAACATAAATCAGCAAGAGAAGTCACTAAAACAGCCCATTTACTTTACTTTCCCAGTGGAATAACAGATAGTACCAAATTCTCACCCATGATAAAGTGTCAGGCTCCACTCTCTTGTCCTCAACCCTCATAACTTTGATTGTGACCCAGTCGCTCCCGCTAGAGCTAAGCCCATAAGCCAAATACCTAGCATCCTCACTGACTGAAAGCGTATTAAGTGATACCGTCCCATCCTCAGTAAGAACATTGGGGTCAAGCAACACCTCTGGCTTCCCATCTAGAGAATCCTGCAACAAATAATCACATCAACAAAACCATATAACTATAAATAAGGCAATGGCAATTTTCTCATACAGAAGACATATTACAACCAAAACCTGCACGTAGAGGACGTTTTGGGCTTGAAGGCCAGTGTTATGGAAATAGAAATACTTATTCCCTCTTTTGAAAGGCGCATCATATCGAGGGTGGTCAAAGAGTTTTGTAATTTTTTCGCGAAGCTTCTCCCTCGCTTCGCATTGTTTCAAAACGCTGTCCGTCAATTTCACCTGCTCTTGCACTAACTGCTTCACTTCCTCCGCATCAGGATCCTCCAACCTGACAACAACACCATTCAAGTCAAAATCCAATACCTAGCTAAATTCTTTCTTCATCATTTTAACAAACATGTTTCGCGCAAATTCAAAATCATCATTGTTACCATCGGTAAGGATCCGCAATCTTGACGCCGTGATAATCATCAACCACGGACTCGTCTCTACAAGCAGTTGGATACTGTAACGGTCCGTCAGTGGCAAAGAGTGAGCCCATTGTTCTGGAGACTGAGGACGGGAGAGACGGAGATTTGTTGCAGATCTGTCGTTTTCGTGGACTTGTAAACAAATTGAGACTTGGTGAACTAAGTAATGCGAGAGTTTGTAAGCGGCGCGTAATCTTGGGGGTTATAGTAAAGGGGGAGGCAAAGAGGGTGGCGTGGCGTGGCCTGCGCATGTGTACATTATGACGTCGTTTCGTGTGGAAATTTAAGCCCAAGATTGGACATGCATGGGGCTCTTACGCCATTTTGCCTCTATTATGTCGCCACTTCTGGGTTTGTCAATTGCTTTGAACAACGACGACACTGTCCAAGACTTAATTCTCAAGGAATGATGCTATAATCTGGTTCATACACATATTTTTAATGTAGAAATTGTGATTGTTTTTGGTGTATGTTGATGACTTTTTTGGATAGTCACACAAAAGCTGTATCATAGTAAGCTCTAAGAACAAATATATGTTAGAGAAGGAAAGATTTGGGACAAGTGTGTCAACTTTGGACGCATCTTTCTTGGATTCCATATGTTGTCATCTTTGATTCCCACGCATCGAATTTTCATGCTGACGATAGCAAGTTTATGATTGGTCCTCTGCTTGCTCGGCCTGTACCGTCGTGCTGCGACGGTATCAACGCCGCAAGTTGTACATCATTTATTCCCCTTTTTTAACACGTGACTAAGTCAAGGCATGAGGTTTTTGGCCCTTAATGACAATTTCAATTAATTAATTTGTCTTATTATAGTTCAACTGTGTTTTTTAAACGGCATAACTTCGTAGATTATAATCACCACTTTTTTTTTTATTATCAGTTATTATAATCTCCACTGCAGTTTATAGGATTTGTTGAATTCATTCATTAGGTTTAGGCGATGAGAATAAAGTGTGTGAGTGTTTGGGTTAGGTAGACATTAATAGTAGCATTACCTAAATCGCAGTACTATACGGCCGTGAATTTGTTGCGACCTTTGACTCAAGCCAACAGCTTGCTTCTATTGGAGGTCACTGTGAGGTTTATAACTTTTGTTGTGCCAATTCAACACTCTGGTTGCGCAAAACTAAATAAAATCTACACAAAAAAATACTGTCAAAGGATGGAGAGGTATTTTTTGAAAGTACTTGGACCCTCAAATTAAAATTTTTGCTAAGATTTAGAGAAATTTGTGGATGATAAAAAAGTACCTCCAAATATGAGTGAGCCTTCTATTTATAATAGAGGTGAGAGATGGATGATCAAAGTATTTTTCCGATCTGAAGAATGTCATTAATCTCTTAAAATATGTTAGGTTTGTTGACTGTAGCTAATTTTTTGCATGAACTACTTACAAACAATCTTCTAGAGCATAGTTTTGTTTGGGCTATTGAATATTGGGTAGTACTACAATGAAGACTATTAAAAAGAGTACTCATTGAGAATTCGAATGACTTAATTTCAGTCTCAGTTACTTAATTTGAAGGGGTGATTACTTAATTGTAGCTCTAAAAATTATTTAATTTTGGATGTCGTTACTTAATTTAACCACCGGTTACTTAATTTTAATCGATTACTTAATTTTATGATTGTTACTTAATTTAAGTCTCAGTTATTTAATTTACTAAATGAGTCATCATTAAAGACTCTTTTTAGGAGCTCTCATTGTAGTAATACCCTGAATATTGGGTTTAGATATTTTCTTCCAGTTTTTTAAGGTTTAGACTTAGTTACATCATCATTAACAGGAGCTCAATAGCCATGTCATGTGCATCTTCATAAATTCGTTGTAGATCAGATGTATGAAGATGTGGGATTCACTATGTCAAGCAATTAAAATATTTTTTTAATTTAATTTAGTTAATATTTTTTAAAATTTAGGTTTTTATTTTAGTTAATGTATTTTATTTTATTAAAGTCCCCCCCACAATTGAAACCCCTAATCCCTTCTCACCAAAAACGACTGCGTCCACATCCTTCGGCAGTTATGGTTGCCCAATGGGTCCCCTCCCAACCGTGCCATCCAGTCCAGCCTACACAATTCCACTGCAACAAGCTCAAGGGACAACGGTTGGACATAAGAGATCACGGAGGACACCCTCTCCATAAGACCAACGTACTACGGATGTGAATAACAGTAATCCGTCTGATGCCCCTACACGACCGTCCTTCAAAGGCACACTGTTGGATGTGCAATCTGTAGAAGTGCAAACGGATTTGGCTAAGGAGGTGGACCAACTCCTCCAGGTACTTAAGAAAGATAACCAACAAATGGAGGCTTTGGATGACAACTGCCCCATTATCCAACTCATAAAGGAACGGTATGTGGAGTTATCTAAGCCGTGGAAAATGCTATTGTGATAAAACTCCTTGGGAAGACTCTTGGGTTTCAGTTCCTTCATGAACGCCTTATGCAACTATGGAAACCAAAGGGTTCGATCACATAGACCGATGTGGGCAATGATTTCTATGTTTTAAGGTTCACAAATCTCTCGGACTATGACGCAGTGCTTCTTGGCGGACCGTGGTTAATGTCGAACCACTATCTTACTATTCAGAGATGGAACCTGACTTTCAACTAGGAGCATGAAAGCGTTAAACGTGTTGCGGTTTGAATACGAATTCCAGATCATCCTTTGCCTTGTTTCAACAAAGAGTTTCTAACTGAGATTGGGAACTCAATAGAGAATACATGAGATGACATTTGCGGTTGCAAGAGGAAAATTCGCTCGAATCAGTGTGGAAGTCAATCTTGAACAACCCCTTAAATCTAAATTTGAACTCTAGGTAGGAACTTTCGGGTTGAATATGAAGGCCTACATCAAGTCTGTTTTCACGTGTGGGAAATATGGACACAAACAAGATATATGTCCTCTGAATCTATCAGTGGATGTGAATGTTTTCTCAGAAAATTCTTCAATGGAACCAGCAAATGGGGGACAAAGACCGGAATTACTAGTTGACTTTGGTCTGTGGATGCTAACACAGACAAGACCGCGAAGGAAAGAAGAAGATGGTTCAATGCCACAAAATCCAAATAAAACCATGAATGAAAAATCTAATGCTCTAGCTCATTCGGGTTCAGTGGCGCCAAACCAAGAGACGGGCTCACGCTTTGCTGTATTAGCACAAGAAAATGCTACTGTCAACAATCCAAAAGTTGAACCGAAGAAACCTCTTAGGGAGGCAGGAAAATTTCCACAAAATCACAAGGAGGTTGAGCAATTTGCTATCAGACAAGAAAAGTCGAATCTTACTAATAAGACCCAGGGTAAATCAAAGAAAATAACATTGACCCAACATAATCCTCAGATGAAGAACAAAAATCCAACCCAGACCAAGCTGTCTAACTCCGAACAACCTACTTCCTCTGTCGAGGTCCAGTCCACACATTCTCCATCTCAGCCCTTCTTGTGACTTTCTCAGCTCTGTCGAGCCCCTTCCCATATCAATACCATCGAACATGGTTCACTCAAATCCTCCACCACCACCTCTGATTCCACCGCTCCAATCCTCCACTCTGGGTGTGCTACCCACGCTGAAACCTTCATCGACTTTGATCGAAGGCCCTGCACCGCCATCTGATTCACCGAATGTTGCTCATAACTGTGGCGATACCCGGTTGGTGTCAGCTGGGTCTTGTAACCCATCTCAAGTGGAGGAGGATATGGATGTTTCCATAGAGGGTAGTCAAGTGGTTTCCACAAAGCAAATGCAAGTCGAGGAGACTAATTCCTCTTAAGTTATGTGCTTTTTCTCTTTTCTTATTTTATCATGATATTGTGCTGGAATGCTAGAGGTTGTGGCAGTATTGGATTTGCTCCTATTTGAAGGGACTTAAGAACCACTTACAAATCTCATATTGTTATTTTGCTGGAAACCTGGATTAGTGGAATGAGAGCTGAAATTCCGATCAAGAAGCTTGGTTTTCCTTTTCATATTTGCCAAGATGCTAAGGGATTTTCTAGAGGGAGATGGATTTGCTGGCCGAACTCTAATATTCAGATGACTTCGATTGTTCAGCATAAAAAAATTCTTCATTGTCATATTTGCATAGATGGCTATTTTGGATATTTAAGTGCAGTCTATGGAAGCCCCAATCCTTCCTCCCGCAAGGAACTTTGGGATACTATTAGAGAAATTGGTGCTCGCATGTAGGATAAATGGTTGTTAATGGGGGATTTCAACACTTTCCTTCATCTGGATAACAAGCAAGGAGGTCGACCAGTAATTATAGAGCAGTGTCGTGATTTTGTGGATTGTACTAATGACTGCGGGTTGATTGAATTAGATTTTACCGGCTCTTTGTTTACTTGGGAATGCAATTAGGTTTATGAGAAAATTGACTGGGCATTAAGTAATACGAATTGAAAGTTAGAATATGGTGATTCTTTTGTTGAGCATTTGCCTTATCTGAGGTCAGATCATAGGCCTTTACTTTTACATTTTGGATCTACCAATGTTGATTTAAGAGCTCAATGATCATTCAGGTTTAAAACGCTTGGCTTGTTGATATAAGGTTCTATAATTTTTTTCACTTCCCAGTGGGATTCTGGTTTGAATTTCCCCGCTACCTTGAACTGTATGACAACTCAACTACACACATGAAATAAATTTACATTTGGGAATATTTTTGCTAAAAATAAGAAACTTCAAGATAGATTAGCAGGAATACAACGAACTTTAGAGACTCGTCGGATCCAATTTCTTATCAATTTAGACAAATCTCTTCGTGTTGACCTTGAGACCATTTTACTTCAAGAGGAATGATTTTGGAAACAAAAATCTCCAGACACTTGGATAGCTTTAGGGGATCACAATACAGGTTATTTTCATGCCTCTGTGATTATCAACAAAGGTCGAAACATAATTTTGTCCCTTCGTGATTCTCAGGAAAACACGATCACTGATAAAGCTGCTATTAAGGAGATTGATGTTGGTTTCTTTCAAAAACTCTACACTGAAGGAGTTATATGACCTTTGCATACAGAGGTTGGGTTCAGAGCTATAGATACATCGACTTGGAGTAGATTGTTGAACCAACCTTCTGAAGAGGAAATTAGATATGTGTTGATGTCCTTAATTCCGTTTAAGGCTCCTGGACCGGATGGTGTAACCCAATTTTCTTCAAAAGCAGTGGGCATAATTAAAGCTTCATTTCTCCAATTTTCTCATCAGGTGTTTCAAAAGCATGTGTCAGTTGAATGTGTGAACCACACTTTAATCACCCCTATTCCAAAGGTTTCCCAACCTAACTACATTTCTCAATTCCGTCCTATTGGTCTTTGTAATGCCTCTTATAAGACTTTGTCCAAAGTGCTGGTCCATCGTATCAAGGAATTTCTTCCGAGTTTGATTTGTGAAGAACAAACTAGCTTTGTCTCAAGACGCCAAATTGTTGATAATATTGTAGTTGTGCAAGAAATTATCCATTCCATACGGCTTAGAATAGGGGCCAAAGGTTGGATGGCTATAAAGGTGGATCTTGAAAAGGCTTACGACCGAATTCGATGGTCATTCATTTATGGTATAATGATCTTGGCTAATTTTCACGTTCAGTTTGCTCAATTAATTATGGATTTTATCACAACTGCTCATATGAGTGTCCTTCGGAATGGGGAGCACACAGAGAATTTCAGATCGACAAGAGGCATTAGATAGGGAGATCCACTCTCTCCTTATATATGTGTCCTTTGTATGAAACGTCTTGCACACATTATTAAGGAGGCAATCATTTGTGCTACCTAGAAACCAGTGAAGCTAAGTCGTTCTGGTCCTCCTATTTCACATTTATTTTTTGCTGATGATTTAGTTTAGCAAATGTTCCATCGAACAAATTGATGTTATCTTACATTGCTTGAATTCTTTTTGTAGTGCGTCTGGGGAGAAGGTGAGCATTGAGAAGACGAAGATCTACTTTTCTAAGAATGTCACCAATAATTTAGCTGCACACATAAGTTCGCATTGTCAGTTTGCACGAGTTTCTTCGCTGGGAAAATACCTTGGAGTACCTCTTCTTCATAGTAGAATTTCTAAGAGTACTTATGCATATTTGGTGGACAAGATTCCTTAACGTCTCAATGGATGGGCAAAAAAAATTTAAGATTTGCTGTTAGGATCACTGTTAGAAATCTTGGGACATGAATAATAATCAAACTAATGAGAGAAACAAAATGAACTACTCTACCTATAATTTCAGTAAATGAAAGGGCCTATTTGTAGGCTTACAAGTAACCAAATATCCCAACAAATACTCAATTAAATCAGATCCTATTTTGTAATCTTTGACTAACTAAATAACTAGAAAAATATGGAGAAAATCTTGAATAAACTTTGACAAGTTCTCAAACTTTGAATCAATTTTCAACAATCACTCTAATACATTATGTGCTCTCTTCAATTCCTATTTATGCCATGTAAACTTCGGTGTTACCTGCTGGTCTCTGCGAAAACATTGACAGAGTTATCCGATGGTTCCTTTGGGGATATACTGGTTCAGATCGGAAGTTACTTCATGTTATTTGCCCTATGGTATGTCGACCTAAAATAGAGGGTGGACTGGGAATCAAACCCACTCGTCTGGTCAATCAAGCCTTCATGATAAAGATGGGGTGGCGCCTCATTTCTCCGCCTCACACACTTTGGGCTCGGGTTCTCAGGTCAAAATATATCCATGGAGATTCTCTTGATTTTGATAATTCCAGGCAATATAATCTCTCACCGCTCTGATCTGGGATTTTGAAAAATAAAAATGACCCTTATCACAAATGTATGCAGTCTATTAGCGATGCGAATTCTACCAACTTTTTTAGGGATAATTGGATTGACTCGACTGGGCCACTTCTTGATCTTACTACCACACCTCCACCTTCGGATCAACTATCAATGAAAGTGGCTGATTTTTACGATTATGGATTGTGCAACAGGGAGCACCTCTATTTTTTTTTTCTCTATGAATGTGGTAGAGGCTATTCTTTCAATACCCCTTCATATCGAAGAAGGACCTCCGGATAACCTGGTTTGGAAAGGTTCTAATTCGGGCAAGTTCACCCTTGCTTCAGCTATTAATTATCTACAAAGGAAGGTTGGTTCTTCGGATCACCACCAAACTGATGTTACTTGGAGTTTGCTTTGGAAATGGAAAGGCACTGTCCGTGCTAAGCCTTGCCTTTGGCTTGCTTTACATGGCAGATTACCCACGAATTCTCAGGGGATGATGAGAAATATGTATAACTCTACTAATTGTAGCAGTTACCAATTAGAGATTGAGACTGCCTTCCATGCTATTAGAGACTATTTTGTGGCTAAAAATCATTGGACTTCAGTTCTTCCTAGCCAGGTCAGTTACATTTTCTTTAATTTTAAACTTGCATGACTGGATTATTACTAACCTTAGCATCAAAATATTCCATGTCAATAATATTCCTTGGTCATTTCTTTTTGTTATAATGGTTTGGATATTATGGAATAATCGGAATGGTGAGGTTGTGGCTGGTAGCGGTGGCTCTTAACCACATTAGAGCCAACCAACTCATTCAAAGATTGATGTTGAATTGCAATCCTTCAAGTATTATTGTCTAAACGTAGACGATGCGGTTTCTTTTCAATGTCAAGCCTCTGCTCTTGGTATTATTGTTGGAGATAGTTCAGGTTTTGCTTTACAGTGTAGGAATGTCAGGATTGGTTTCATGTCTCCTCTTTTCACTGAGCTTTATACCATCCTTAGTAGCCTCGAACTCATTGCAGAAAAGAAATGGACTCCTGCGTCTATTGAATCTGATTCTAAGCTCGCTGTAGATATTTGTAATTCAGATATTGGTTGGACAGGGCATCATCAGTCTATGGTTCTTCATATTCGTAAACTTGTTATTTCGACAGGCACTAATATCTATTACATTCCTAGAGATGCTAACTTTTGTGCAGATTGGGTTGCGAAAAAGGGTCTCTCGCAAACTTTTGGTAGTCATGTTTTTGTGTTTATTCCTCAACTTTTATGCTCTTTATTGTATTTTGATAAGTTAAACTTTTGTAATTATAATATTCTTCTGCTATAAGAGAGGATTATGAATAATATATTTAATGAAATTTCGCTCTTTTTCATTAAAAAAATATATTTTATTTTAATTTAGAATATTATTTTAGTTAATGTATTTTTTTATGACATTAATTAATGTATTTATGTATATTAGTTAATTTATGTATTTTAGATAATGTATTTTTTTTTGTTTTTTGACTTTGAAAGTAGTTTTTTTATCTACTAATTTTTTTATATTTATTAAATCAACAGTAAATTTCAAAAATATTTTTTCCCGAAATTCGCATGAATAAGTTTTTGAAAATAATTTAAATATAAATTCAAAAATATTATCTATTTTACATAAAAATACAAAATTAGTATGTTAAATAAATATTTTATTATGTATATTATAGATTAATTAAATAAAAAGTGAAATAACTCTGCACCTCATAATAAAATATAAGAAAATATAATTATTAAGAGAGAGTTTAAAGAGCCAGAGTTTAATAGATTGCAAAGTGGCATAACAATTATATACTTCAAGTGCATAACCATTAATGTTACCCTAATAACCAACCCATGTCGGGTGGAAAAACTCTATTTGAACCACTCCACATGCTTATAATAGTGGTTCGTGTCACCCACGCTCTAAGATGGTGGGCTAAAGAACACTATCGAACGGCCGCACTAAAAAAGAAAGGGATCACACTTTTA
The DNA here is from genome assembly GCA_948243855.1 of Flueggea neowawraea. NCBI lineage: Eukaryota > Viridiplantae > Streptophyta > Magnoliopsida > Malpighiales > Phyllanthaceae > Flueggea > Flueggea neowawraea. The sequence goes on along the minus strand of CAODLS010459914.1, from coordinate 2,665 downwards.
TTAAAAACATAATTAATAAATTTGAGAAATATCATTAAGTTTCCAACTATAAAAAAATATCATAAAAATAAATTAAATTTAACAAATACTATATTCATGCGATATTTTTGAGAAAAATAAATTTTTAACCAAAAATAAATTCCAAATAAAAATAATTTTTCAAAGTAGATTTTTAAAGATTTTCAATTCAAAGGTCTTCAAATATTTTTTAAAAAAATTCATAATTTTTTTATAAAAAATAATTTAATAAAATTTTAATATAATAATATTTATAAATTTTAAATTATTTAATAATAATTAATTTAATATATAAAAATATACAAAAAATTAAAAAAATAAAATTATTTAAAATATATATAAAAAAGTCTTTAATGGTGTACATAATATTAATTTTAAGTATATAAAAGGTCTATAAAATATACTAAACATGAATAATGCATAATGCATGTACACAAATCTGTCTCCGATCCGTCACAACTCTAGCAAACAAGCAAATCAAAATAAAATCGAATCAAAAACAAAAAAAAATACGATGCATTTTTTATTTAACAATATAACAATTTAACATAAAAAAATAACAAATAATTTAAAATTTTTGCAAACAATAAGGGACTAACAACATAATTTTCAAAGAGTAGAATCCATTTAGGGTTTTTAGACTTTGTCGTCACTGCTGCAACTTCATCCGCCACCACCACCGCATTCAAATACTGTCGTTCTCCCTTCACGCCGTTCACAACACAAGATCGGGTCATCCGCCGCCACGAAGGTTCCTCTTTTGCGCAATCCGACTTCGGTTTCTCTCTTTCCCCCCTGCAAGTATCACATCTCTCATCATCGTCTCTAGTTTCGCGCGGTGTCGACATTCGAAGGTCGTTTCAGATCTGGTATTTTCTGAACATTATTTGAGACTGAGGAGGAAGAACGAGAACGAGAGGGGGCCAAGCCAAGGAGGATAGAGACGAGACCCGAGGAGAGAGAAAGAAAGATGAGATTGAAGTCGAGAGAGGAGATCGAAGGCTAGAGAGGAGAAGAAATTAGGTGATAGAGAGGATGAAAATAAGAAGAGCGACTAGGATTTTTCAGGAGAGAGAGGCAAGAGAGAGAGAGAAAGAGAGAAGATAGAGTTTGGCCAGAAGAGAAAGAAAATGTAGGGACAAATGAGAAAAACTAGCGAGATTTGAAATATATACGAAAATAAATCTAATATTTTTTTATATTTTCAAAATTTAATTTAAAAAATATGACATTTGCGATAAAAATTTTAAGTGTTTTTTATTTGTAAATTTTAAAAAACTGTAGTATTATTTATCAAATTCGAAATTTTAATTTTGACAACTTGTATAGTTATCTAAAAAAGAAACCGCTTTAGGGCCCACGGTGGGGACTTTCGTTACGAAAGCCAACGGCAATGTAGCCTCCACATTTATGAATGAAGGAAACTACCAGTATGACTGTGACCACAACGGAAGCTTTTATGCTGCTTTTGCTTTTTTCACTCTCATCACCTCACTCTTCTTCTCCACTTCACTCCTATCAACGCGAAAAAAGAAAAAGAATTGTACGGTGTCAATCCACACTTGAGTTTGAATTATTCAATTATGATTGTGTCTGATTATGCTCTGTAGTTCTTTTTTATTTGATCGATGGGGAGTGTTTCGTCGGAGGACACTTTGGATCAACTGAGCGAGAGGTTCGAGTTCGAATGCTACAGTTTGAGTGCTGACGTCAGTGAGTCGGAGAGTTCCAATGGTAGCTTCTCGTCCTTACGTCTCGATCAGGAAGGCGAACCTTCTAGTTCTTTAATTTCTTCTCCTCTTGCTGGTCATGAATTCTCGGACGATTCGATTTCTCCGGATAAGATTCCGATAATGCTGCCTGTGGTTGGTGAAAGACACGTCGCCATTCCTCCGAGGAAGGCGGAGAAACCGGAATACTCTGACTTATCTGGTTCGTTGAGCTAATTTTAGGAAATATTCAACAATTTTGATTTATTTCCCTTTTTGCTGATTAATATTAACTATGATTGGCTTTGTTCGGTGCTTTGTCATAATCTTCAGATCTGTACCTGTTAGGTAGTTGTTACGTTTTAGATTCTGTTTTTGATTGGTCGAGAATATTGAGAGAAGTTAAAAAAAAAAAGTGGAGTAAGTCTAAAAGTTTCAGATACGATATGTCTCGTTTCATGTTTATGGAACACAGATAATCGACCTGAGTGAATAAAATAGTGGAGATAAATTATTGTTTTATTTTTTTCAAATTTATATTTATGTGTTTGCAGAGGTTGAAATGATGAAGGAGCGTTTTGCTAAGCTTCTGCTCGGCGAAGACATGTCAGGCGGAGGGAAGGGAGTTTGTACTGCTCTTGCCATCTCCAACGCCATCACTAATCTTTCCGGTTAGTTTTAATTTTATCTCGTGAGAACGTTTTGATCGTCACTTTAATGTGTTAATTTTTATTCCTTGCTTCAGTTGGCTTCTCATTGATTCAGTAAAAGGAAACAGAGGACATGTTTTTGTACTTGTTCAAATTGACAGAAACACATAGAGCATATCACTTGATTAATGCATAGAGCCATTGATTGCAGGAATGTCGATCTCTCATATTTCTTCTTACAGATGCTTAATGCATTTGGCTCATATTTTGCAGCATCTGTGTTTGGGG
>CAODLS010459839.1:0-13133 GCA_948243855.1 Flueggea neowawraea | reverse complement strand
AAAAAAAAATTAATATAAATATTTTAAAAAAATGGGCTCGCCGGCCGGTCAACCCATTCTTTTGAATGAATAAGTTTAGGTCAAACCGTCAGCCTTATCAATTGAGCTGGAGATTTAGAATAGTAATCCAATCCGGCCATGCCCATGTCTACCCCTAATCAAAGGTGAATGTGAATAGAAAGCTTATAGGACAGTTATGGGAAAAAGAATATTACTGTTGTTTTGGTTAAAGTTCTTTGTAAGGGACAGCTAACGATGAGAGCGAGCTCCTCCTTTTTCAGAAACTAGCTTTCCTTCCTTTGTACGCAATCTCAATTTGTTTTTGATCAAGGTCGGCGCACGAGTGCCAGCTGCTCCGATCTCATTAGCAAGCCTGGATTGTTACATCAGCATCTATGAGCTATTCTCTGCGCGACATGATGTACCTCAGGCTACGACTTCAAGTTCAAGGGCTCACAAGGATTCTCAACATAAACTACTCGAACGATTTCGAGTGTTAGTAGAATCTTAGTTTGCTTATCTGTGGGTGATATATTAAGGTTTTGGATTATATCTTAATTTAGAGATTTAGATCTAATTTTTGATATTTGAATATTTAAGTTTGATTAAATTGATGGATTTAAATATATTAGTGTTTGGTGTATATCTGAAGATATTTAGATATGATTCTTCTGAAAATTTAAGACGAATTTCTTTTCAAGAAAAAAATATGTAACACATTATTTATTATTTTTTTTAAAAATCGTTTTTTTTTTTAAAAAGTGAGTTTCGGTTTCATTCACTCGTTTAGCCAGTTTGTTTGAGTCTTAGTGAACTGGATTGATTTATTTTATTGAAATAATTTAAATTTTGTGGGTAGCTCAAAATTTATTAGTGTTTTTAATTGAATTCTTTGTATGGTCAAATTTGGTTGAGTTTGTTTTTGGATTGGTTTTGTTGGGTTGTTTTGTGGGCTGGTTGTGTTGGGTTCGGTTTTGGCTGCCCTCTTTAAAAATTAAACTCGATTCCTTCCCTTCTCACTCACTCTCACTTCCAACGTTTTTCTTCCTCACTCACACTCACTCAAAATCATTTCTCTCTCTCTCTCTCTCTCTCTCTCTCTCTCTCTCCTTGCTTCCTTTCAATTCTTGCAACTAATTCAACGTAAGATCTAGCTTCCATTCCATTTCCTTTTTATTTTTATTTTTGCTTGAAACATATTTTGAATGGTGGGTGTTGGTCGGTGACAGTTTTGATGTGTTAGGTCGGATTTGTGTTGTTCTTGGTGGAATGGGTGTTGAAGAATGATGGATTATGTTAGATTAAGGTTAGTAATGGATGATTTGAGCTTGAGTTTTGTTTAGATTAATTGTGGTGTTTTCTTATGTTGGTGATAGTGATGGTGCGGGGTCGGGGGAGCCTAATATCATTCAATGTATTACTAGTGTCAACTGGAACGGAATAGGATGACTGACAATACCACACGGGGCGAGCTCCCCTTGCAAGCAATGATGTGGTAGTGAACCTCTCATTCTAATTCAGTGCTCTTCGAATCGTACGGGAAGGTTTCCCATGACACAACTCACCAACTTGATCTTCTGTGGTAACCATATGTCCGAACCTTAAGATCAGGAGCCAAAGCGGACCGAGAAGAAAGAAGGAAGGCTTCATCTGCTCCAAGCCTCTACAGAAGAAGTTAAGGGTGTGATGATAAAATTTTCAAGAATTTAATAGCTATATCAAAGATAATAACATTTGATTAAGAATTTTATCCTTTGGTTGCTATCATGTAAGAGTGAATGTAAAAAATTTTCAACCCCTTTTAAATAAACATGTTCAACATCTATCACTTGGAAACCGATAGCTTCTAGAATCTATTCAACTAAAAGCGCTTGGCAAGAACTCAGGGAGAAATACTCGAGAGTTACTTGAAGTAAATTGTTATGGGGTAAAGGGCATGTGCCTAGGTACATCTTTGTTGTTTACTTGGCTATTCAGAACAAACTGGCAGTTAAATCCTGACTTGTCAAATAGGGGCTTGTGGCGGATGACCTATGTATTTTATGTTCCTCTTGCTCTGAACAAGTGGACATGTGTTTTTTGATTGTCCAGTAACTAGCAGAGTACGACAAGAGGCGTCATGGCGGTGTCGAATTAGGAGGCATCCTTTGGCGTGGAGACGAGAGGTTAGCTGGTTTACTAGAAGAACCAAAGGAAATCCAACGAGGTTATGTATGTCGTGTAATATTTAATGATACAGTTTATTGGATATGGATGGAACGTAACATTGTTGTATTCAAGGGTGACACTTTTTGTAGTGACCGTGTCTTGCACATAATTTTTGATACCGTGCGAGATCAATTTTTTGGGGCTACCATTTAGATGGAACCATAGTAGTTATATTGGGGGAACGATGTTCACGGACTGTTTTTCTTTTCTTGACTTGAATGTATAAAGAGGAGTATATAGGTTAGGTTTTCATTTTGAGTTTGTTATACCGTTGTATACAATTTTTGGCAATAGATAGCCATTTATTGTCGGAACCTAAAATTGGGCCAAGAGTGGCGTACGAGGTGAACCGTTTATAAGAGCTCAACTTATCTCGCACAAGTTTCAAATATTAGAACATACTATCCGAATTATTTAATTATCAAAATGTTTATTAAAACATTTAATTATAAAAAACAAACGAGATATAAAATAAGTTTATATGAAATTGAATATACATATATCTAAATAATTATGTGAAAATAACATTAGTATAAACATAACAAAAGCTAAAGTTGTAATTCTGTAATCCAACAGTATTTCGGTGTGGAGCTATAACAATACAAAAGAAGAGCCCGGATAAAAAGAGCATCACTAACTAATAGACGCCTCATTGGTAATAAAAAATGTGGGACGATTGCCGAAATCAAAATCTGAGAACCTGATATATAGAAATCAATATAGACAGAAAAATAAAGGGGGTCATGATCCAGTAAGGAATAACACTCCAGACCGTTTCATACGTGCTTCACAAAGACTGTTTTGAAAACAGTTCAAAACTACCACATGCAATATAGGTGGAATATACACACACACACACACACGCTAATACATAATAGCGTTCAAAAATCATTTTCCAAAACGTTCGCAAACAGTAGGCATAGAAAAAAACATATGGAATATAGTTTTAAAGTCAAAGAATATATCGTAAATATGAGACCATGTCAAATGTGTGCATCTGCCACTATAACATATGTGATGTGAACTTCGCCACTGATCACTAACACATTATGTGTTGGATCAGAACACATCGCTACCGGCATCCTTGGTAGCTGAGATTTCTCATATCATTGGTATACCAAAGGCTACTACTACCCGTAGCACGGGTGCCCCATATTAGAAAATCAAATAATATTATACTATTACATAGTATAAAATCATAGCATGCGATTTGCATCAAAATTCGTAAGAATATATATAATACATATATATCAGTTTAAAAACACAATACTGATTATTAAACACATAACCGATTTATTCATTAGTCAATCCTCATATTAGTCCATATTCAAAATAGTGTATTCAACATAACAAAAATAATAGTAGTTTCGAGACACATCTTATGTGTTTGAAGCTTCTTTTCATTCGCCCGGAAATTCAAGCGCACAGGTCAGTCAAGCCCCAGTTGTCGGTGGCCGATCTCGCTGACAGGAACAAGAAGTTGAACAAACATATATATCATAGACAAATCGAAATGCGGTACTATGGCTGTACCAAATGCTATGCAATGCAAATGCAAACTTGGACCATCAAAAGATCCCCAAAAAATATATTTTGAATGATATTCTATCATTCTTAATCCAAAATTCAAAATCTACGTAAAATTACAGTTTGGTCACCGACCAATGTAAAATTACGTTTTAGTCCACGAGACTTGGAAAATTATGACTTAGTCCCTAAAATTTTTATAATTTATTATTTGGTCCTCAAGGTATTTAAAATTTATTTTTAAATTCTCAACTATTCTAAAATTACAAAATTAGTCTTAATTTCTCAAAGATTACAAATTAATGCAAACTTTCCTAAAATTACAAATAAGGATTTCTACTTTTAAAAATTATAAATTTGACCCAACTTGTAAAATATCAATCTCTAAATAAAATTCCAGAATTATGGACAATTTCGGTTCAGTCCTTTTTCCACAAAACACACCAAATGGTCCTTAAATATACCAAACCCGCAACTACACCTTTTCAACTAATCAAACATCATCCTTTTGTCTTCCAACAGTCCAGGAACATAAAGATCATCTCTAAATATTTCCAGAAACTCAAAGCCAATCAAAACATTCTCAACAATTCAGATTTTTAACCCATCACCAACCCGACCAATGATCTCCTCTTTCTCTCATCTTTGGCCAACATAACTCCATAAAAATCCAACTAAAACCACTCCAAAATCATCCAAAACTTATGCCAAAATGAGCCCAAACTTCCCACCATTAGTTATGCACAAGAACATAAAATCAAAGAAAACAAATTATCTTTATGACAGAAAATAAAGGGAAGTTGGGCCAAGAATATTTACCTAATCTGAAGAGAAAATGAGTGGAGGTTGAGAGAGTACTGAAGAATAAGTGTAGGAGTGAAGAACTGAAGAAGAAAGAGACGAAAAAGAGGTGAAATGGGCTATGAATTCGGGTTTCAAAATCTGAAGAAAATCAGACTTGGGCAATGGAACTGCGCGGTGGATGTGAAAGCCAAACAGTGAAACGGCGTCGTTCTGGGTTAGTTGTATTGTAGAACAACACGCAGACCACACGAGCGAAGGCTGGACGACAGAAGCGACTCAACTACGGCTTGTCGTTTTCAAGCAACACCAAAGCCGGCAATACACGGACGACAGGCGATAGAAGCCGACGACAACGTTTCTAAACCCAGACGACATGTAGCATCATGTACATAACAAATGACTAGTCATTCATTTTCCTTACTAATCCGATTTTAATTTTAATTTTTCATCAATTTCTATTAATTAATAACTCTAATCACTTAAAAATTTGATTAATCACCCAATTAACATTTAAAATAAAATTTATAATTTTCCAACATTAATAATTATTTTCTAAATTAATTAGAAAATAACAAAAATTAATTGAAAAATACTTAGAAAATAACCATAATTAAATTCCAAAAATACTGGATATTACATTTATATTTGTCCAAAAAACATTCTTTAAAAAATAATTATTGTTCTTTTGAAACGAAATAAAATTTGATTAGTCATCAATGTTTAGATACAGATTAAGAAATATCTAATCTAGATAGGCATGAAACTATCACAAATTCCTTTCTAAAAACAAAAAATCTCAAAAATTACTATAAAACATCCATCATGAAAAAATTAATGAAAATGTTAAAAAAACTAATTGTTTTACTGTATAGATACGATTATGTTGAATAGTGATTAACACAAATAATAAATAAATAAGCTTTTTTATGTAAAGAAAAAGAGGTCTAAAATATCCTTATGTCGAATAAGAGTGCTTCCCAAGCAAATGTGCAAGTCAAAATCGAAAAGTTAACAATAATATTTTGGTTCTTATTATCTCCATTATCGACCATAAAATGTCCTACAGTTTTTGAAGACTTATCTTTACCAGAATAGTCACAGCCTCACGACCACGCAAACCCAACTTAGAGGTGACATTAGGGAGAACAGCATGTTTTGATGCGCTTCAAAAGAAAGTGGGGTCTATTTTTTTTGTTTGAAATATTTTTTTTTGTCTTTTTTGCTATTTTTTGCTATTTTTTCTTTATTATTATTATTTTAGGAGACTCAAGATGAAAATAGTGTATTTTTTATTTTTTGTAATTTATGTAATTTTTTAAGTTGTGTAATTTATTTTCTAATGCTAATTTTGGATTATTTATGTAATTTCCTATTATAAATAATTTGTTTTTATTTGGTTAATTTAAAATATCTTCCCATTTATAAATATATTATTTCAATTTAAATATTTTTTGATCTATTATTTATTTTTTAAAAATATTATTTTTAAAAATTCAATTAAATAATTTATTTAATAAATATATTTGTCACTATTTATGTGAAATAAATATTAACTCACAAAAATATTTATTTTAAATAAATATATTTTTTACTATTTATATATTACAAATAAATTAAATGATAAATAAAGTAATTGCAGGTCTCATAGTATAGTATAATGAGATGTTAAGGATTAGATATAGATAGCATAATAATTGAAATGTTAATAGACTGCTGATGTGACACACTCATGAACCTCTGAACCCATTAGACAACACCAACTGATCAGCCCATTATCATCACGTCACGGCCCAAAACCGGGTTGAGACCCGCATACGAGGTGAATCATCTGTGGAAGCCCGACTAGACTCGCACAAACCTCAAAGATCATAACATACTACCATAATTATTTAATTATCAAAATGTTTATTAAAACATTTAATTATCAAAAACAAACAAGATATAAAATAAGTTTATATGAAATCAAATATACATATATCTAAATAGATATGTAAAAATAACATCAGTATAAACATAACAAAAGCCAAAGTGGCTATTCCGTAACCCAATAGCATATCGGTGCAGAGCTCTAACAATAAAAAAGAAGAGTCAGAACAAAAAGAGCATCACTAACCAATAGACGCCTCACTGGTAATAAAAAATGCGAAACATTTGCCGAAGCCAAAATCTGTGAACCTGAGATACATGAATCAACATAGACAAACAAATAAAGGGGGTCAGGGCCCAGTGAGGAATAACACTCCAGACCGCCTCATACGTGTCTCAGAAAGACTGTTTTGAAAACGGTTAAAAAACTATCACATGCAATACAGGTAGACAAATATATATATATATATATATATATATACACACACACACACACACACGCTAATACGTAGTAGCATTTGAAAAGTCATTTTCTAAAACGTTCACAAACAAAGCAAAAAGCAGGCATGAAAAAACATATCGAATACATTTTCAGAGTCAAACATATATCGTTAATATGAGACCATATCAAATGTGTGCACCTGGCACTATAATATATGTGATTTGGACTCTGCCACTAATCACTAACACATCATGTGTTGGATCAGAACACATGACTACCGGCATCCTGGTAGCTGGGATTTCTCATATCATTGGTATACCAAATGCTACTACTACACATAGCACAGGTGCCCCATATATTAGAAAACTAAATCACATTATACTATTTCATAGTATAAAATCATAACATGCGACTAGCATTAAAATTCGTAAAAAGATATATAATACATAAATATCAGTTCAAAACACAATACTGATTATTAAACATATAACCAGATTATTCATTAGTCAATCATCGGATTAGATCATATTCAAAATAGTATGTTCAGCATAACAAAAGTAATAGTAGTTTCGAGACACAACCTATGTGTCTGAAACTGCTATTCACTCACCTGGAAATCCAAGCACACACATCAGTCAAGCCCCACTCATCAGTGGCTGATCTCGCTGACAGGAACAGGAAGCTGAACAAACAAATATATATCAACAGATATATCATAGACAAGTCGAAATGTGGAAGTGTGGCTGTACCAAATGCTATGCAATGCAAATGCAAGCTCGGACCCTCAAAACATCCTCAAATATATATTTTGAATGATATTCTATCATTCTTAATCCAAAATTAAAAATCTATGTAAAATTACAGTTTGGTCTCCGACCAATGTAAAATTACGTTTTAGTCCCTCGAGATTTGGCAATTTATGACTTAGTCCCTAAAATTTTTAGAACTAATAACTAAGTCCTCCAAGTAATTAAATTTATATTTAAATTCTCTAATTTCCTAAATTTACAAAATTATTTTTAATTTCTAAAAAATTACAAATTTAACCAAACTTTCTAACAATTACAAATTTGAACTTCTACTTTTCAAAATTTCAAATTTGACAGAGCTTGTAAAATATCAAGTCAGTCCTTAAATAAAATTTCCAGATTTATGGACATTTCTGTCTTGGTCCTTTTTATTCAAAACAACATCAAATGGTCCTTTTAAAACTAACCCGTATATTCTTCTTTTATCCAATCAAACATCATCCATTTGTCTTCCAACAGTCCACAAGTGTAAAGATCATCTCCCAATCTTTCCAGAAATCCACAAAAATTCAAAACAGTCAAACAAATATAATTTTTACCAACCAAAACTTCAAACTCACTCTCACCCGACACCTCCTTCCATTCCCATTTCATTTTTCCATCATTAACCATTAAAATCCAACCAAAAACAAGCAAACATACACCCAGAAATCATTCACACTGAAGCAAAACATTCCAGGAATGAAAATCATTCAAAACAGAAGTGAAATATAGGCAGCAAAAAGGAAAACAGAATGGAGAGGCAGTCATGTTCTTACTTTATTTCAGTGGAGTAAACGGATGAAATCCAGATAAGTGAGAAGAGGGGACCGAAAAGGAGGTGCATATGTGAATAAATGACGAAACGAAATCACAAAACGAACTTATATGGCCGTGGAATCGGGTTTCAATGTCTGGAGAAAAGCAGAAATTGGGCAGTGGCTGGCGGTGTGATTTGAAGTCACAGCACAGCAAAAACGACGTCGTTTTGGCCAGTGACTGGGCAACTTTCACGGACGACATGTGGAGGTGATCGACGACAGCTCCAGCAGGAGAAACGGCGTGTCGTTCGCTTCTAAGAAATGGTCACCAGACACACCAACGACGGATAAACGACACAGACGACAGCTCCATGGATTCCAGACGACATGTAACATGGTATTTGCACAAAAACGGCCAGTCGTCTCTCACTTCTTTATTCCGATTTTAGTTTTGATTTTTAACTAATTTTCACCTAATTAACCACTCTAATCACTTCAAAAATTTCCTTAATCATCCAATTAAAATTTAAAACAATTTTTATAATTTTTACAACATTAATAATTATTTTCTAAATTAATTAGATGATAATTAAAATTAATTTAAAAATACTTGGAAAATAACCAAAATTAAATTCTAAAAATACCAGATATTACACATCAATTAGTCGGTGGGCCCGTTCACGGGTTCATGGGCCTCTTCTCATTTATTTCATGGGAAATCGCACTAAAAAAATAAATATTGAATTTTACACCATCCAACTTTTCAACTATAAAAAAATGCAAAAAAAAACTGAATTTGACAAATGCCATATTAGCGAGAAATAGCGATATTTTCACGAAAAAATGAATTCCAATAAAAAAATATTTGATTTTTCAGAATGTCCACAATTGTCTTCAAAAGTCTACAGAAGTGTTAAAAAGGGAGTTCATAATTTTTTTTAAGAAAGTTGGTTTAATGAATTTTTCAGTGTAATAATTTTTAAAAGTATTCGGGGTACACGATATTTAAAAAATAATAATTTATTTGATGATTATCAGTTCGATGTACAAAAGTCTACAAAGGTGTACGGATGTCTATAAAGGTATCCAAAGGTGTTCATAGGTGTACAAAGCTATTATTTTTTAAACTTGATGACTAATGTAAAATTACATGAAAAAACAACAATTACAGGGACTTAAAACAACAATTTTCATACAACAACACTCAGATTTTCAAAAGACAACAATTACAGGGATTAAAACATCTTCTTCTTCTAAGCTGCTAGGGTTTCCAAACCCTTAGCCGCTGCCACCACCACTTGTCGCGTCTCACATCCCGCACCGCCACTGAATCAATAGTCGACGACAACACTGTAACACAAGTCATCGGCATCGTCGTGACCTCAGATTTCCATTTTTGGCGCTTTTTGGACTTGTGACGCCTAGTAGGAATGCCCTTTTTTGTCGCAATTTGGCTATCTCACCATGGACACAACCGACGCCAAAGAAATTCAACATCTGTTTCTCGTCACTGTTACATCTTCTCATCGATGTTACAATCAGACAAAGAGAGAGAGAGAGAGAGAGAGCGCAAGAAAACGAGAGATGAATGGTGGCGAAGAAAGAACGAGAATAGAGAGAGAAAATCGGGTGAAAGAGCGATAGAGAAGTAATACGATAAAAGGAGAGAGAAGAAAGACGAGATGAAGAGAGAAGAGCGGCTATGGTCATTTTTTGGGAGAGAGAGGAAGAGAGAGAAAAGAGTGACAAAATGAAGGAGAGAAGATCGGTTTTATCTGATTGAATTTGGTATTTTTGAGATTCATTTTCAAAAATATTTCATTTGCGAAAAAACGTTTGATCATGTTTCTATTTATAAAATTTAAAAACATGTGGTGTTATTTGTCAAATTTGGTATTTTAATTATGGCAGTTGGCATAATTAACTCTTATTTCATGGCCTACTTTGTCTCTCAATGAGGCCTTTTTGTGGACCCATCTAACACAACCACACACACTATGCAATTCTAACATATTTCTTTCTGGTCAATTGACTATAATACTATGTTGTTTAGTGTCATTACTCTCTCAGTTAAAAAACACAACCTATGAGGACATGCAACGCTAATGTTTATAAACTAAAGACCCACTCCTCACCTATTTGGTGTGGGAATTCGTCACATTTAACTGTAATACCCCGTCAAATTCTGGTAAGGTTCTCCGTAGCCTTTTGTTCAGTCCCATTTGGGTCTTAAACGTTTGGAGTGTTGAGTTAGTGTTTAGTGATTTTGAGAGAGATTACTCGAGTAAGTATTGAAGTGTTACTCAAGTGAGCTAGACCATGTATTACTCGAATAAACAATTTTTTGTTACTCAAGTGATATGAGGTGTGGATTACTCGAGTGAGCTGTTTGGTTTCTCAAGTAATCTGTGTTCTCGGATGAACATGATGAACACCTGGGAAATGTCACTCGAGGAACGAGATGTTTTACTCGAGTAAGATGCGTGTCACTTGAATGAGCATTGTGACTTTTGGCAGAAACGACGTCGTTTGGGCAAGGGTCTATATATACCCCCACTCGACTCTTTTGGTCTCTCACTCTCATTTCTCACTCAAATCACTCTCTCTCTGTGTGTTTCTTGGAATCATTTCCTGGGGTAGCCCATCCCTCTTAGTCGTCTATTAAGGTAAGATAACAGATCTACACCTATCTTTTCATCATTTATGCAAGATTGTGCAGATTAAGGTTTTGAATGATTGTTCATAAGTTTGATTTCAAGATGTTTCTGTTCGAATGGTCAATAAGGGTTGTTGGATCGTGCCTTAGGGAGTCTAGAAACACCTAGATTAGGCTTGAAATCATAAGAATCAAGAATGTTCATAAATGGGTAGAATCAATTCGGTTTGGGTCAATCTTAAGTGATTTCGAGTTGTATTTTTGGATTTGAGTACAAATTTGTGTTCAGGGGGTTAATTAGAGGCAATGTGGGTGATTGGTTGTGATTTTTATTGTTAAATAGAGATTGGTCGAGTGTTGGAAAATCTGGGCAAGGGCCTTACTTTTGCTTACTCGAGTAAGCCATGTAAGCTGTCACTCGAGTAAGCTAAAGGCTTACTTGAGTAAGTCGTGGTCCTAGGGACCAAAGTTGTAATTTTTTCGTATTTCGCTATTTCTGAGAGTTAGGGATCTAATTTGGCAGTTCTGACAAATTGGAGGACTAGTAGGCAATTTGTAAATACATTGAGGATCATTTTATAATGTACCAAATCTCGGGGACTAAAACATTATTTTACATGGGTCAAGGACCTAACTGTAATTTTGCGTAGATTCCAGATTTTGGGTCGAGAGTGCTAGATTCTTATCCGGGTTAGGTTTTCAGTGACCTTGTGTCACGACCCATTCCCGGGACCGTGACCGGCGTACGAGGCGGACCGTCTATGGAAGTCCGACCCATCTCGCACAAGCCTTCCAGAGGTTTAGAATTACTACCCATCATTTGATTTCCAAAATATTTATTGGAAAACATTTTGATAATTAAAACAATTTATATATAACTCAATATATAAATATAAATCAAATGTATACAAACCATATACTCTGGTGAAATCAAATACAACAAATATATCAGAGTATACATACAACCCTAACACCCCACAGTAATCTGGTAATGAGCTCTACAAAATAAAAGAAGGTCGAATAATAGGCATCACTAACCAAAATGCCTCATCACGGGTGTCCAAAATGCGGAATGAACGCCAAAGCCAAAATTTGTGCACCTGGAAGATAGAATCATCCACAACAGAAAATAAAACGGGGGTGAATCCCAGTGAGGAATAACACTCCAGAGCGCCTCATACGTGTCTCAGAGTTTGTTTTGAAAACAGTTCGCAAATACCACAAGCAGTATTCATAGTATATATAAATATACACGCTATAGAATAATAGCCTTTCGAAAATCCATTTCGAAACCATTTGCAATCACAGCAAACAACATGAACCAAGGCGAATATTAAAATCATTTAAGATTTGAAATCATTTATTTTCATGTCAAAACATATACAGGCGATAAGGGACTAAACATGCGTGATATGGACTCTGCCAACTATCATATGGACCAGCCATACCGATGGGGACTCGCCTCCACCATAACAGATCACATGCCAGATCAGGGCAACATGACTACCGACAACCCTGGTAGCTGGGTTTTATCAGTCATTGGTATACCAAAGGCTACATACCTAGTAGCACATGTGTCCCTACATTGAAAACCAAAATGTACTATCGTATAGTACAAAATCATATCATGCAATCCAACATTTTAAATCATATCATCAATATATAATACATATATACCATTTCAAATCCAGATTCGATTATTTCACAAATAACTATTTTTATCTCAACCAATCCTTTAAATTAGTTATTTTTGGATAAATATATCCAACACATACAAAACAAGTAAATAGAGTTCGAGACACAACCAATGTGTCTGAAGCTGCTATTCACTCACCTGACAAAATCCAAAATCTACGCAAAGTTACAAATCTAGCCTCAATTTTCCAGAATTTACAAAAATTGCCGAACTTAAAGTTTTATTCTCAAAAAAATACCGAACTTTCGATTCGACCATTACCCAATGTTTTCAATCACCTACATTGCTCCTAAACATGTTCATAAACATTAATCCATCATCAATTCTACCAAACAAACTCCAAATCGCTCCAGAAACATCAAAACCGAACCTAACCCTAGCCCAC
>CAODLS010459780.1:0-12139 GCA_948243855.1 Flueggea neowawraea | reverse complement strand
CGGTGCAGGAGAGCCACCGCCACCACCGGAACACTTGTCTTTGCTACAGTCGACAGGCCTACTAACAACCGGGTAACAAGCTCTGGCAGATTTCTGTTTAGGCCTATCAGCTAAACAATTGCTTGTATCATCCAACACAATGTCCTTCCTCGAAGGAGGCACACAAGCCTGAGCCTCTCCCTTGAAATAGTTATATGAGAATGTGAAGTTCTTTAAGCATGGTAACCTACAAATGTTTCCAGGAACAAATCCTGTAAGCTTGTTGTGTGCAATATCTATTTCCTCAACCTTCTTCAAACCCGAAAAGCTCGATGGCAGGATTCCGGTGAATCCATTGAAGCTGGCATCAAACACCATCAGGTTTCCGAGCAATCCAACTTCCGCAGGAAAGCAACCACCAAGGCTGTTTCCCAGGAAGATGATCTCATTCAGGTTAGCCATTTTACCAATGCGTGCGGAATGCAGCCCGTGAATTTGTTGTTTGCGAATGTCACAACGGAAACAGTGGAGTTGCCGACTGTTTCAGGAATTGTGGATTCGAACCAGTTGTTGTTCAAGAACAGTGCATCAAGATCTTTCTGGAAGACTTCAGGAGGCAACAAGCCTTCGAAATTGTTGAATCTGATATCAAGATACTTGAGGTCTGGCGAGGTTAGAACAACAGTTGGGAAATGGCCAACGAATCGGTTGTTACTAACATCAAACTCATGCATCAGAGTGAGCTTAGACATGCTCTTGGGGATGATTCCACGGAACCTGTTAGAGTTGATGTGGAACAATGCCAGATCAGTCATAAGCCCGAGCTCTGCCGGAAGGTATCCGGCAATATCAGCATGGTTAAGATCAACACCGGCGACAACACTGAGCGTGGGATCATCCAATGCAGGCGCACAAAACACGCCATTATAAGCACACACATTAGCACCAACCCAATTTCCAGTTGTGTTATAAGGGTCGGAGTAAATAGCCTTTTTCCAGGCGTGGAGAGCAATGTAGGCTCTCTTAAGCCTCTGGTTCGCAAAGGTCATTTTAACATCAACCACATACTCAAACTCGTCGGGAAGGTCAGCGTTTTCCTTGAATAATAAGAGCTGGCGACGGCCAATGATTTTTCCTTCCGCTTCGCCATGGCCACGGGAAATGGAAGTTACTTGTTCATAAGTCAAGGCATGAGAGAAGGTCGAGAAAGACGAGAAGAAGAAGGAGAAGAAGAGAAAGCAGCCCAAGGCTGTGAGAGGGATAGCCATAGCTGACTACCTTGGAAGGGCCGAGGCTGCTTATAGGAGAAAAAGAGGAGAGGAGGGTGTTATATGGAGGAAGTAGATTGGTAAGGCTTGACAGCCATTGAGAGGTTGTAGAAAGGTGTCTCCAGTTTTAGGAACCAGAAGATTTTACTACTTGTTTCTTGCACCACAGAAATTGCTTCTATTTTCTAAATTTAGAGAGGTTTCTTTGCTTGGTTTGCGGTGTCTTTGTCCGCATGAAACAAAAATTAAGCATGGCTGAAAAACCACCAAAAACAAAAAACAAAAGAAAGAGGAAATACCCCAATTTGACTACGTCCTCTGTAACCAACTGATACCTAAAATGGCATCATAAATTCTGGACAAGAACTTTTTTTGGAGACCAACGTGTAGTTTTTCTCTTCATGATTAATCCTCTGCGTAGACGTTCAGTTATGTTTTCTTCATTCACCTGCCAAATATGTTTTTCTTTTTCTTTTTTCTTACATGGGCATCTATAAGATGATGTAGACAGATTGGCATTTGGCACATTGTGGTCTTTGCTTGTTATCTCTTCCTTATCGAATTCTCAAATCTTTAGCGCTAGAGATAATTCCCGTACCACCAGGCTATTGGTATCGCAGCTAGTATTTGAATATGGTAATAATAATATCAGAGTTACTAAGATGTGTTACTACAACTATTTAAGACCAGCATTTTGGTTCCTCTTTCAAATTTTAATAATTTTGACACCAAAAACAGAGTATAAAGAAGACAAAAAGAAAGGTGAAAGGAAAAAAGAAACCATATTACATTTTGGTTTGTGCAATAGAATATAAATTCATATCTGATTTCACACAGGATTTAGACCAACTCAGAGAGGTTCTAAATTGAGGGCTGACATTCTTCAGAATGCAGCAAATAAGAACTTATTACGAAAAATGTTCTCTTTGATCCTAGCTCAAGTAATTAAGTGTGTGAGTTGTAAAATCCGAGTTTAATGATTTAAAATCCTAATACATGCGTTGTGCGTAAAATTACCTCTCGAAAAACAAAGATGTCAAAATGATATCATTGAGTTCAACCTGCAAATTTTCCTCAATGCTATAAACAACTCATGAGAGTGTAGGATCTGTAGGATCATGCTTAAACAACTCAAGTTCACAAGTAGAAGAAGGTTAGTAGTCATCAGTAATACAAAAGTGGAATTATTGACATTCAAGATATGTATTATCATTGTTCAATTCTGAACACTACAATTTCACAATCACAATACCTATACACAATTCTAAATCATAAAACACAGAAGTTTCAGCTCAAGAGTTTCTTGTCGGGAGATCGATTCGCGGCAAGAATATGTAAACATCACATCCCGATATAAATTATCTATGCACAGAACAACTAGACAAAAATTTACAGCATAACGCATCTCCCTTAATCAATCTGTTTCGTGGTCAGGCGCGGGAGAGTACCAAGCAGGGAATGTTCCTTTTGCTCTCAGCAACCGAGTAAATGCAGAATCAGGCATTCTAGCACTTTCTTCCTCGTTGAGCTCTGCCTGTGTCTTCGGCAATCCATCAGGTATCGGGCAAAGTCTCTGCGTTTCTGTCTCCACGTTCTGTGCCATCAACGAACCAAAAGCATTCGTGCTCTTTCCTTTATGCAACATTGATGCAATACCGTGTAAGCATCCAATTAAGGACTTCACACCACCAGCCTGGAGTATTAGCCTCTCCACATCCTCTTTCTTCGACTCTCTCTAAATAACATGGAAATTATTAGTAACCAAGCAAATGAAACGAATGATCTTTAAAAGTAACAGTTAAAGCTATATTGAAATCGGAATTTTCTTGTTCTTTCTTTCTGATCTACTATCAATTACATCAGCTCAGATCCAGAAACATTGAAATAACAAATTGAAAGATTATGGTCTTTGTTTTTGGTAAATCGTGATGGATTGACAGATCATTTGGTTAAATTGTATAGTGAAAGCAAAGTGCGTAAATATACGTCTTCTTCCTAAAATTCTATCTCGAAAAATAAATATGCTGTAATTGAAAAACAGACTCGGATAGCAAATACTTTATATATATTTTTAGAAAAATTGTATCAGCTCGAACTACTCAAACAACACCAAATGAATAGCAGCAACAAAAAACAACTTACTTCGAGATCTTTGAGCTCGAAATAAGCTCTCCAGCAACTATACGACTTGTCTCCTTCAAGCGTCGAACAATAATCTACAAATACGCATCAATTTTATAAACAAACAATTAAGTACAAAAACTTCAGAGTGCAAAATTAAACAAAAAAAAACTAAACTCACCGGCAAGCTCGTTCTCAGCTTTCTCGATCAAAGGCGGCTCCTTGAGAGCTCGCTCCAGCTTCGAACGGCTAAACGGCTCAAGCTTTGGTATATACGCACTGCTTCTCGACGACGACGACGACGAAGAAGGAGAAGAGCCGGTGGCGACAACTCGTGGAGGTTGGAAGCGGTGTTTGGATTCGAGAAGTAAAGGAGATGGAGGAGAACGGAGGAGGATTGACTTAATCATTGCGTCCAAACAGAAGCTAATCGGGAAAGCTTGGAATTATGGGAAAGTTGTGTTTGATAGACACCGTTAAATACAAAAAGTGCAATGAAGTGGATAAGGATCAGATATTTATTTTTTCTTTCAACTTTTTATTTGGATATTTTTAATGGTGAAAATGACAGGATTGAAGAATGACCGTTGGATCGATTGAGTATGACCCGTTGATTTGAAGGGGGCTCCATGGTTTTGGGAAAACGCAGCGCAGCGTCAGATTTAGGGAGGGTCGAGTGGAAACCACTAGCGGCATCGAATGCAACGACGTCGTTTCCTGCTTATCCAAGAAAACAGAAAAACGACGTCGTTTCCTGTTTACCGCTCCGAGATAACGGCTAACCGATCGTGACTACTGTGACTTTGTCCGTGAGTGGTGGAAATGTTGCTATATTTAATTAATGGAACGACTTTTTACTAAGCTTCTTTTGATGGATCGAGTAATTTAAAAGATTTAACAGTTAATGATGCTTCCGTTAAAATTGTCACTTATTGCACTTTATAATTACTTCATTTAACTTTATAATTAGTTAATCAAATGTAACTCCTTTTAATCAATTCATTTATTTACAAAAAAAAAATATCAACGATTCTCCCTTCCAACGAGTCAAATCCAATCCCTTGGCAGTTTGGCAGATAAAATTTGTTCGGCGTTCAAACATTATTAAATAAAAATTAAATCTCAATAACCAAAAGAAAATTTTCAAAATAAAAACGAATTATAATGGGCTTGTTTGGTAAGTAATAATATATAATATATTACATAGATTTAGTAATGATTGGTTGTAAGTAAATAATAAAAAAATAGAGTAATAATACGTTTTTTTGTAATTAGTTATACAAAAAATACAAAATATGCTATATACTATAAGGTACCAAACAAGCCCAATATATATTCAAACATGTCTACGAAAGCTATAAAATGACAATGTTTTAAAGTGAGGCAAAGCTGCTATAACGTTCAAAAATGAATTTGACAGAAAATGGAAACAAATGAAAAAAATGATATTTTGCCAAATCTGTTTCTCAGTCTGCACTAATACAAAATCACCTAATAAGGGTGCATTCTAGTATTAACAGTAGAAAATATACACAGAAGGCGTATTCTATACAAAAGCTCTAAACGTACAACTCTGTAGACTGTACAGTTAGAATAAACGAACCTGAAACCCATTTCCAGTTTCTGAAGACGGATATCTTGCGCATCAACCCTCTTTACTTATAAATGAATAAGCAAACCTGTGGAAACAAACCGTGCCACTGACAAAATCTATGAGAAATAGCCGTCATTTTAGTGATGCGTATGGAGCAATATGATCTCTGATCTCTCCCAATCAGCTATATCAGAGAAGTGTATGAAAACTGAATTTACTATGGTGATGAAGCGCGCATTTTCTCGTGTATGTCCAACAACACATCCCGCAGCTCAGGGAAAATCGATAGGATCACTAGCTCAAGAATCGCGTATGCTAGTTGCTTCACACAGATAGTGGACTGCAGTTCACAAGGAATCATACCAGTTGGTCGAAATCAATCACAAAACTAAACTTACCGAAACAAAATGCAAAAGGAGCAGAAGATCAACCTGTGTGAAATAAAAGATGTCCCTCGCACAACGCTTGTACTGTTTAGGCCCAATCAAACTTACCAAGGCTGTGGGAGCTCCATCTGACAAATGGGGATTTTTTAATTGGTGTTAATAGAAGTAATACCAAACCTGATAACAACCTTAATTTGACAAAGAAGATGAAGAAATGAACTCAAATTGCCACCGACTAAATCAAAGTACAAACAAAAAGACCCTGAAATACACATTATCAATGATTTTGAAGTAAAATCATATTCACCAAAGAGCATTTTTTTAATATCACTTGCTCTCCGAGCGGCCTCAAGCTGTTCCTCAAATGAACCTTGCTTAGGAGCATTAATGCCCCCAAATTGGCTAATCTGAAAGGGAACTGCATCTGGAGCATCAACTCCTTTGTTTTGAGCAGCTGCTACCCTAGTAAAGAATATGCCATCTGGCCACAGCACCTGCAAGCAATCCATTAAAAATAAGTCCCTCGGTCAACCATATAAGCAATCAGCAATTTTCAATCATGATATACTCCAGCAATAATAAATGGGACCAGCTCGAGTACGGAGTCCCAATGTAACTAGATACTTGAGATGTAGCAAACCCACAACATGGATAAGACAAACTAATAGAGTTGAACAAAAAAATCACAGCTCAATCCCACGAAATTTCAAACTAGAATATTGGAAAAATCTAAAACAACATAAGAATTTGTGTGTTTCTAACTGATCCGAGGGCAACAACAGTGTCGTATCTAAACAGTTCCCCAGCTCTATAGGGCAGAATTTGCACTCCATACCAGAAAAGGACTCAATATCATTGAGTATTCAGAAAAATCCAGATTAAGTTTTTTTCCTATTCAATTTAGGATCATAAACTCTTCTGTCAAAGGTAAAATGGTCAGTATTACCATCAAAATATGCTAAACATACCACTAAGACCAGGTTATATTCTACGTAACAAGTCATTTGTGCCAGAAGAATGATCTTTTGTAGTGAATATAAAAACTGTGTAAGAGGTACCAAAATTATTTTTTTTTAAACAAAAATTATGTCCTTTCTTGGTCTTAAGACTCTTTAACATAAAATGGTCCAAAACTAGTGTCGGTAGAAAAAGTTTCCATAATGATGTCTTTTAAATTTCCAAGAATTAATTCATTTATTTCTTCAACATTCAGTGTCCAAAACCATGGTGCTCTACAACCCTTTACTTTGCAAATATTTCATCAGAATATGACTAATCATTTCCAGATTCAAAGATTGTTATAGTTGACATAATTAAGAATTATGACAACAACAGAGAAAAGATAAACATATGGTCAAGTCCTTACATCTTGCACCCACCGAATCCCTTGGGCAACAGTTTCCTCTCTTCGAAGCCAATAAATTTGCCTCAATAGCCAGTCCTCAATGGCATCTTCCATTATCAATTGCAGTATTTGCTTTGATATCCAAAATACCCGTCTTCTGTAACAAGAAAAGTGGGAAAAAAGAAGATGAGCACAAATTCACAACCAACAAAAAGCAGGACAAGCTAGATATGGTACATAGATGTGAATCAGACAATGTTTGCTCTAGATCCCACTATATCCATGAAAATTTCGTGGAACATAACACAATAGATTCATTCATCAATGATTATGGCGGCTGGCGGCATGGCAATGCAAAACACAGGACAAACTGATGCCGGGGTAGGCTTTGCTTTCGAAAGAACTATTAAAGATGAAACACAGAGAAAAGGATCGCCCACTGCACGAGGCTTCTCAGTTGTGTGGTTTGGGGCATAATTATTAGTACACAGCCCCAGCCAACCATATTACCGAGAGGCTTCTTCCACAATATTAATTGAACTCAATACTACATAAAAATTTCTAGACTTGATTAACACACATCAAAACTTCTTTTCATTATTTTTTGTTTTTTACTTTGCAGCTTGTCCAACAAAAGATATGCTAAAATAATTTACAAATGATCAAATTCATCTGAAGGATGATCTCACCTCAGCCAGCCTCTTTTCTTAAGCTGAAATACCTTATCCACGAGATTTAGGAGAGGTACACTTACATTAGGAGGAGTCCACTGCAATAAAACAAATCAATAAGAAGCTAAAAAGGTCCATGATCAAACAGAGGTCAATATTAAGTGAAAAAACAAGTGCATGGTTGATTGAAAGGGAAAAATACAAGTTGACATATGAAAATAATGTTTCCATTTCGGGAGGCCATTAAAGCAACTTGAAAAATATCAAAGTGACAAGAATTCCCCTAACATCACAAAAGTCTTCAAAGACACCGATAGAACATACAGTAGCTCTCTTTGACAATTACAAATATCACGTGCTCATTTCCCTTGTACTAGCAATGATAGCAATGTTTCATAAGTAACTAATCCTAAGGACTACTATTACTTGTATACCAGTCCAAATGTTCTAATCCACAACTTAAATGCTGTTGTATTAACATCCTGCTATTCTGCACTCTAGCCCAAAATGACACCACAAAGGCTCCAAATCAATTTCCACATCTTCCAGGCATTAGTTTTGTGATAAACATACATCTGATATCTAGCATCATACTTCATCAGCCAATAAGCGCGTTTCCATGTATATGATAGTTCTAAACGTGAAGAACCGCTTAAACACCTCATTAATGAGATGACCAGCTAGGGATAAATAAATCATGTATATTATTTGGATGTATACATAGCTAATCTAGCTTATTAATGTATCTTTGCCAATAGCTTGTCCAACCAGATAAATATGCACCAAAGACAATTGATCAGCTGAAAAAAGAGTATATTTGAGAGAGAATTTTTTTCATATAACAAAAATGATTGAAGTGAACTTCATAGCCATTAAAAACATAATAAAATGAGAGAAATGAAATCAAATCAAATTTGTTGAAGCACAAAATACCTCTGGTGGAATTCCAATTGGGTCCTCTATAGGTTTTGAGCTCTTAAGTAACGTAGAATTTGCAGCAGGAAATGCAACCTGGTTAATCTCTTCTGACTTCACCTCTGAATCCTGTTTTTTCTGTGAACCTGTGGTCCCAGACACCTCATTTTGTTTGGCTACTTGAGGTGCAAAACCTTTCAAGTTCACTTCATTATCAGAGTGCCACCCTTTCGCTTGCACACTCCATCCAACTTCCTCGTGACCATGACTTAGTTCCTGATGGCTCTCTTCATTATCAGAAAAGCTGTTCAGTGTTTCTGATGTGTCTTGCCTTAAATGTGTATTTATCTCATCTGAATTCCATGACAAGTGTCTGCTATTAACCGAGGAAGTACTTCCATCCAGAGGGGATGAAGAAGAAAAAACTCCTTTGAATTGGCGCACAATATCATCCACAGCATCATCCACATTCACTGCTAGAGTTCTCATCACAGAGGAAGATTTCCCAAAGGAATAATTCTTCAAAAAAAAAAAGCAACTTTCAGAATAGTCACCTCACTGATTGATGAAAACGAAGGAAAATAAGGATGTCGACTGTCATCAAAAATTATATATTAATAGATACCACTAGAATCAGACCTTTGAGGAAGCACTGAGAAAGTCCCACACTTCATGTTGTTCGGCAACATTTGCTATAGAGAGAAGATCCTGGAACATGAAGGATAAATAAGAACGGAAAAAAAAAAACCATGCGAAAATTATCTTCTTTTTTTTTTTTGACAACAATGCCAAAATTATCTTAAAAAAGACTAAAGATTGCATACTTGTAAATATTTATCAAGCTGAATGCAGCGCTGATGAACAAAGGCATCCTCTGTGCTAGATGAGAATATCCTTTTGGGAGGCAAGTGTAATGTGTAATTAGGAATGTCCTTTAGATGTCTGTGCAATCTCTCAAAATTCCTGTATCTGCAAAGGAAGATTTTCAAAGTGAAAACAAAAAATAAAAAATCCTTGCTTATCCAGAGACACGACCAGTCTCAAATATTGCATTCAAAACAACAAACATTTTTAGAAATTTAGATACCAATAAAATAATCATATAGACAAGAAAGAACCTTCTTTTCACAAACCAAGTCCTGTTTTCTGCATCTGTAACTGCAATTGAATAGACCGCAAAGGATTTTGAACCAAGCTTTTCAAAGTATGCTCCCATAACCTGCACCAATAGGGTAAACAACAAGGCACTAAAAAAATCAGCCTGGAACATGACAGTAGGCATTAAAAAAAAATCAGCCTGGAACATAATAGGAGGTACAATAACTTGAAATCTCAGATGACTCTCAAGTATATGCCATCAGTAACAATTACCCACCCGACACCTAAGCTTGGGAACATGAGATCCATCATTACGTAGAACCATATCTGAGACCTTAATCAGATGATTGTCACCATGCCTGCCAAAGTCTGGGCTGTAGAATTCTGAAATAATAGGTCCCTCAGAATCCCCAGCAGATGCTAATCTTTTATCAGGATGGATTTTAAGGGCAGAAGTGCTGTTGGATCTCTTAAGTCTATTTCTGTTTTCATTTACAAAAAGATTACTCGACTTCTCTTGTTCACCACCAACACAGCCCCCTTCAAAAGACTGCTGTTTATTGAGACTCTGTGTAAAATGGCTAAAATTTTTGTTCTCCTCACTTGTAAGGCTATCATGGGATAATTGATGTGCTTGTTGCACCAAAATTTTCTCCTCAGTTCCTTTTGAGCTTCTAGTTCTGTTTGACAACATTTCCCTCGGCAAACTTGCTGTGGATATTGTATTATTTGGTGCAGAACCCTTGGCTGCAGATTTAATTTTCTTGTTCTCTTTCTTTTTGTAGTTTCTTCCTTTTGTCCACATGTTTTCAAGATTTTCAGGCATAAGAACTTCAGTTCTCCTCTGGGTTGCTACCTCCAGCATCCTGGCCCAATCAGCAGGACGTGGCTGCACAGTCTCCGGCTGGAATGAATTACAATCAAAGCGTGGTTCCATATGATCTGCAATTTTAGCCAAAGTTAGAT
This sequence comes from Flueggea neowawraea, assembly GCA_948243855.1. Classification (NCBI taxonomy): domain Eukaryota; kingdom Viridiplantae; phylum Streptophyta; class Magnoliopsida; order Malpighiales; family Phyllanthaceae; genus Flueggea; species Flueggea neowawraea. The sequence goes on along the minus strand of CAODLS010459780.1, from coordinate 1,796 downwards.
CAGTGCTTTGATATTTCCCCCCGCTATCAAAATTCCCAGCCCTTTGATTGCTCAATGAAGAGTAGTTACTCGAGGTTGAATCACCTTTATGTATGCCCCCCGAGAACTGAGCACTCCCAACCTCCATCAACGAACCATCATTAATGGCAAGCAAAATATATTCAATCAACTCATTGATATACCTGGTTAGAGAAAAGAAACAGTGGCAGCAGCGCGAGGCATGGTCAATAATCAAATCTTAGTGAAAAAGAAAAGGAATTAAATAAATTATTTTATAACACTACATTTGAAGGCATTAAAGAATGGCAATGACACAGCAAATCACATGATCTGGTCATCAATTAACAACTTTCAATTGATAGCATGTAAATTTTGAACCACAAGAATGCCACCAAAAAATCAGGTCAAGAGAACGTCTCAGCATTCTAAGATCATTTAACTTTTCAAACTCTTATGTGCCCAAAAGCTAATTGGTCATGACGCACAATGGACAAAAATGACTTAATTTGATATTGTTTAATGTTTAAAATTCTAGTTTCTCAACCCAAGAAACAGTGATGCATTTCATAGCCACTTATCTATTTGACCTTTCCCCTTCTAAATTTCCATTATTTCCTCTCTCAATAAACTTATTATTAAATGAGAGTATCGGAAATACTGCCCCAATCACATATGTTCCATGCAAACAACCTCTTTAGCTTATTCAGGCAAAAGGTGGTTTTCAGAAGGAAATGTTCTTGAATTTTTTTTTCTCCTCCTACACCCCCCAAAAAGAGTAGACACCGAAAAAAAGAATGCTATTTTTTATCAGCATAATATTTCCTATGCCAAAAGTGGACAGTTCTGGTTTCCTTTGCATTCTAGGACTAAAAACAAAAAGTTACATTATAAAGCGTCTAAAGTATGAGCTACCTCACAATATTCTGCAACGAAGCAGAATATCAATTTCTAATTTACATTGAGAAATGAAACACTCCTTAACAAGAAAAACTTTAAAAAATAAATAATAAAAGAAGGTTTTAAAAGGAATGGATTAAAAGAAGTCAATTAAAGCAGCATTGCTTAATGAAAGATGAATTACTTACCCAGGGCTTGCAAGATTCATAACAGGTTGCATTACCAAGCAAGTTACTATCTCTCGAGCAATAGCCCGAACCAGGGGACATTGAGATTCTCGAGGTCTTAGTAGTACAGCTAAAAGTCCACCAACGAGGCACTGAAGAAACTTTGGTGGGAGAAAAGAGAGAATACAAAAAAAACATATTATTACATCAAATACCGGAACATAATTGAAAGGAAAACTTTTGTCAATAGAACTCTACACTCACACCTTGTACTCACTCTCAGGAGATATCAAAGCAGGATGAAGCTCCTTAGAAGACATTAGATGATATTTCAACCTATCATCTCTCTCCTCAGTAGAAAGTGTTCCCATCACTTCAACACCTATAGCTGCTTGATTTCGTCTGAACAGTTCTATGTGATTCCCAATTAGATCAACTATATCCCTGCAACATTGGTCAGATACTTTAACCACTAAACTATTTCCATACTTAAGATTTTTTGCACAGCTCATATAAATTCTCTTCATATTTATTTTCTCCAAAGATGTTATGTGAAGAAGCTTACCTTGTTAGTAAGTCGACAAGATTTATCTCTTTTACCCTTCCTGATATCTCACCAATGGCGTCCATTATTACTGCATGGATTAGTTCAGGTGCCTCCTTATCTGGTGTGATCTCTGAATACCACAAATCTATCACAAAATCTTTCAATATCTTATCAATAAACTCATT
>CAODLS010459746.1:0-30652 GCA_948243855.1 Flueggea neowawraea | reverse complement strand
TAAATGTCCCTAATCGATCATTATCATGGGAATGATAATGAATTAAAGATTAGTATGTTGCTAAGTGGATAATCACGTTTTACTGATTATGGATATGAGATATCAACCTAGAACATAGATGCATGTTGGGGAACATGTATTGGATTAGCCCGCTATGAAAGCACTTCATGGATCGTTGTCACAAAGTAGCTTTAGACAAAAATATGTTCTGGTTGCAGCCTCCATTGGAAGCTACGAAGCATACCTTGTTGATTGTTCAGAGTACAGGTGCAATTTGTATATTGCAAGTTCTGGTTGATGCAGGTCCAGATTGGTTGGCCTTTGAGACCATTCCTAATAAACTCGAGGCACCAGTTTCGTCGTAAAACGGCCCGTTGACTTGTTCCCAAGATTACCAAGAATTCTTAGGTGTCGCAAACATTTGCGACGAATTCGTCGCAAGAATTCTCTTGCGAGGAGGGTTTTTGCGACGAATTTTTGCACCAATTCTTAGTCGCAAAAACTTCTTTCGGTGAATTTCTCCTTTTTGCGACGAATATCTTCCGTCGCAAAAATGCCATTTTCTTGTACTGCAGGCTAACTTCTACCCATTAGCAAGGTAAAGACAAATAATCGAGCTCAAAGGCTACGACCCCCTTAGGTATCCCATCACCTAATCAGATATATAACAAAGTATAACAGAGCAAATATCATACATACTAAACTGGTTAGGGACAGATTCAGAACAGATATCCGATGTTGAAACAGATAACAGACTATTGGGTTAAATTACACAAAAACTACGAGTCCCGTAGTTATGTACCCCATCACCATCACAAATAGATATGCATTTCAGAAAATTATATTTGAATTCTAAATTTAGATCACTTGATCAAGAACAAATATAATTCATTAACATCAGAATATTGGACTAGAAATCCATATTCGCAGATCAATTCGTCGAAGACTTATAGAAATTATACAATTATTACGTAAAAACAACAGGCAGCGTACTCACAGCTCTTGCAATATATATCTACAGACAATATTAAGGAGCCGCAATGAGCGTCTACTTAATACTCTCCAAATATCGGCTTTGCAAATCTTCGGGTTTCAAACGTCTCGCCATATCTAATCAGTAAATCCTTATTCAATTATTAATAAATATACACATTCTGTCCTTTCACCATCCTTCTGTCACTAGGTTATTTTTGATAAATTAATCACCAACACAACCATAATTGTTCTTTTAATAATTTTGGTCCATTCTAACCTTTTTGCTCATATGTATTCTCAATTTAACAGTTATTTATCAAATGTTCAATCTCAGAAGCATAATTATAACTTGTACCAATATCAATACAATTCTTGTATATTTCAATTAGTATTTCTAAAGTAATTTCATTTACAAAACACTCCGCATAAGTTCTTATATCTGAATGTCATCGATCATACTTGATATAATTAAATATTTTTTTTCCAAACAATTTTATAATCTCATAATCAATTTATCAAATAACCATGATCAATTCCGATCAGAACCATAATTCAACCAAAATAATATTACTCGGAATCAATATTCCAAATTTGTCGTTTGAATTCAATACCTAACTTCAAAATCATGTAGTTCACAATCTAAAATTGACTAAGACTAAGATTGGGCTCTTAAAGCCAGGTCAACACAGCAATAAAAGCTTGTTAACCGAAATGAGTTTTTTTTTTCTTTTCTAATGAAAGAGAACAACATTTCATGAGTTTTATTAATAGCATTCACTTATAACGGAGAAATAATATTATATATTTGCTTTAAATAATGAGTCTTTTTTCTTTTAATTTGACAACCACATAAAATTGATGATCAAAAAGCCAAGTAACTAGGCTGAATCTTTATTTTTCCACATCAAAGCTAAGCCTCCTCTATGCCTCGACACACATTCACAAACTAGTATAATACCCGGGCGACGCCCCGAGATACTATTGGTTCATTTTTATTTTTTTATAAATATTCAAGATTGTATAGTTTAAAAATTGTTTAAAATTAAAATAAAATAATAAAAATTATGTGAATATAATGATCATATAGTTTTACAGATGATTATATTAAATTTTGAAAGACTTTTTTATAAACAACATTTTGAATACAATTTGAGGAATTACCTATTTGTCACATATGAACATGGAAAAAGTGGATGTTTGGTATTTTGAGATTAAAATTTCTAGGTGTGGGAGTTAAAGGAAATATGAACATGGGACTGAAACTATGCCATTTCAGTCTCCATTTCATATTCTCTCTCTCAATTTCTTATATAGATCCACACTCACCTTTGCCCTAAATCAACACACAAATCGGTATAATCACAAAAAAAAAACAACTTAGATTTTGTGTTTTATTTAATTTATATTTTATATTCATAGATTGCAGCCTCCTTGATGTTTATGTTTTTGCACGATTATGGACATAACTGTACTTGATGATGGCTTTTGTATTTGCAGAGTGTTGTTGCTTCAATTGCCTGTGACCCAAATGTCTGGAATGTTGAATTGAAAAATAAGGCCCTTAAATCATTTCTTGAGACCCAAAAGAACTCGAAGAAATCCCCCCGTTTAAGTGAGATAAAACATGTCGCTTGCTTACTACCTCAAAATCTAGCCAACTGCAAATTGCTCAAATACAAAATCTAGCAAACTGCTGTAGACATGTAGAAAAAGAACATTGTTTAAAAATAATGAAGTATCAAAAAACATTGTTTACAAAATTCATAAATCAACGCATTCATAATATGATAAGTTATACACTATACAATTGTCTAATAATAAATAATGGCAATTACTCTCTGCCCCACGAAATTATTACTTGCTGACTGATGGACATTTTTATCAGCAAGGAGCTTATTCAAAAGTTGAACGTGGAAGATTTTTTATTCATCTATAATCATGAATTACAATAAAGAGTAATCAATAATTTAAGTATCAAGAAGAAATTTAGTTCTTAGGAGGATCTGGTAGTTTCTGTGTGCAGGTTTGACCACCAGTAGCCTGGAAATTTAAATGGAGAAAATGCTTTGGGAGATACAGAGCTTACAAACGGAGAAGCAACAACTTTATCCAATTATAATAATAGCACACCTTTGGGAGAAGCACGTTTATAAAAGGACTTTTATGTTTGAACCCTTCAGGTTGCTTCTCAATATTGTCCATTTAGTATTTACAACATTTTATATACCTGCATTTCTTTGGCAAAGACCAAGCAAAGCTCATACTGTAATTTCTGTAGGGAGGCATCCATCTGCTGTGGTAAGGCAGAATGTACCAAAAGAGTCTGGTGTAACATATCTTGACACATTGCCTTGCTCAGTTGTTCAGATATTGACTCCAAGCTCCAGTCAAGGCTCGATTTGACATTTTCTTGTTCCTTCTTTTGGTTAACAAAACTTCAAAGAGCTAACATCATTGATATTGAAACAGGCGAGAAAAATTAAATCTGAAAGGAAATAGTAGTCACCATAAGATGCAGTTAGTTGTCAAGTACAATCAACTTCTGTCGTATGACTTCCACTGAATTTGAAAGGAAAACAAAGATTAACTTTTGTCTAATTAAGATGTTATAGTATGTTCTAAAAGTTTTTAACTTCCCAATCATAGAACAACGAACAGGTCTTGAACACAACTGTATAAATAAAGAGAATAAATGCATACTTGGCTATCTGATGAAAATGATCCTGGCACCAGCCACTTCCAGTAGATGCGAAAATTTGTCCCCAAACTTGTACTGACAAAAGACAAAATGAGAACAACAATGTCAATTTATTACCATTGAGACAGGAAACATAGTAATATGATATTACCATTGAGATATTGATACATAGCATATCATACGGAATAAACATGATATGACATTTTTGTCACGGCCAGTCCCAGTGGGTCATGAGAAAAATGCCCACCACACGTGTGTTCTTGTGACTCACTGAAGCACTTGTTTGGCGAACGATCGTGATACAAACCAAAATCCTAAGTCTGAAACATGAATAGCCTGCTTGGAACAACAAATAAATTTTCTGAAAAAGTAAAATTATATATCATCATATTAATATCACTCTATCAACAAAAAGATACATTTACTGTTTATGTTATCAGATAAGCACTTACCACCAACAAAATCCTTCTTAGCGGCATCAACGGTGTCAAATCCGCATTTTCTTCCGCTCTAAAATTCATCCTAAATCAAATCAATTTTCAAATCGGAAGGTGAAGAGATGCAAAGCGGCATCGTTGGTGTCGAGTCCATCACATCCGTTGCCTAAACAAAAATCACTTAACATCAAAGTAGAACAAAAGAACATCATCCTTCAAGTAGAAAGCATATAATTAAACAGGAAATTTAGAGAAAGAAGATGCAAGATACCCAATTCCTCTTTAGAGCAGGTTACCTCTCTAGAGTAAGTGGTCAGCGCCGATTCATCTGTTAAGCAAAAGAGAACCAATTAGCACATACGTATTGGCGCAAAAAAATCGTTTGCCAACATATTCTAAACAAAAATATTATAACTTCACACCTACATTCATACAGAACACTGCAGGTGTAGGGACTTTCATTAATGAGGTTCCCAACTTCTTTAGCTTGTCCTCATCACTACAAAACAATCACTGCAAAGGATGAAAGTGAAAAATTAAAGATGAAAATTAAAGCATCCCGCAAATGTCATTTAGTATAGAATTGTTAAAGTTGAAAGCTTTAAAACTGAATTGGTACATCACGAATAGCATTAATCCAGCTATATATTAGTTCAGCTAACAATTGCCATCATCAACATTGACAAAAATAATACACATAAAACCACATAACTGAAAAAAAAAATTCGACTTCACTTTTAATGTCTGGCTTATCAAATCAAATTCGATCAGTTCAACAATATCACTCAGAAGAAGAAAACTCATATAAATGCATCATAAACAAACTATTTCAGAAAGATTTTACTTGCCAGTCATCAATTTCCTGTATTCTTTTGGTAAAGTATTGGCACTGTAAAAAGATCAAATCCCAATTAGCAAAAGGGATTATAGCCAGTTCGAACAAATTGAAACAGAAAAATTTGAAGAAGAGAGAACCTAGCAGCTGGTAATGGGCAATTTCGGCGTGGTCAATGTCGTATTGAGGAGGACATAACGTGAATGAGGGGAATTCTGTGGCTGTAGGTTCAATCGGAAAAATTTCAATTGCGGAAACAAATTACACTATTTAAAAACTTATATTAAATTAAGAAAAAGAGAGCAAGAGACGAACCTGAGCGTGGGAAGGTGAAGAGAAGCAAAGCGGCGTTGTCGGTGCCAAATCACTGTTTTCTTCCGCTGGAAAATCGTCTTAAATCAAAGCAATTAGAAGAAAGAGAAGGCTTGGGACGGTGAAGTGAAGAAGCGCAGACAAAAGCAGAGGGTGATGAGGAGAAGAGTGTTCAGAGGAGACGGGGATTTGTCGTTCTAAATGACATTGGGCTGGACTAATTAGATGAGCTCATAAAACCCAACTTCTCTTTTTTAAAAAAAGAAAAATTCCACCATATCAAATTTGCTAAAAGTTTCCCTAAGGAATAAAAATTCAGCCTGTCAAATTTTCTGTGCTTTGTATATTCTTGAAGCATGGAAGAGAGTGGAATTTGTCTGCAGCAGATCCTGACTTTTTGTTCTTCCAGATTGACTCACCTTTCCGCATGGAAGAGAGTGGAATTTGTCTGCAGCAGATCCTGACTTTTTGTTCTTCCAGATTGACTCACCTTTCCTGGTGCAATTCGGCCTATTCTTCATTGGTCAGGTTTTAGTTGGATTGATATGTCACATGCTCATGTTTATCATGTGCCCTGTGCATATCGAGTCATGGTTTTTGTATTTTAACTAAAATATTTTTATTATCTGGGGGGTTAAATTACGATTGCTTTTGTCTGAAAGTTATATCTCAAATTCTATTAGCACTTGCACTGTCAGCTTGCTCTTCAGTAAGGTACAACATTGTATCTCATTATAGAGCTAGCAATAGATTCAACAACTGAAAATATCTCAGGCTTGATTCACTTTTACTGGAAATGAAGACCAATCATTGAAGTCATATAGAATAGATACGTTTAAGAAAATTCTTTGTAAAGGAATAGAGTAACTGGATAACTGCTTTGTGAAATGAAAAAGACAAACTTCTGTGACTATGAATTAGATCTGTTCATTCTCATGCATATTAAATAGGATGGGTCAAAGAAGGGGACTTGTTTGAGTTTATCCAACCTCCCAAATGAGGTCTAGAACATTTAGATTGGTCATATGAATGATAGCATATACAAGGGCAATAATAATTGGCATAAAATTTTGAAGTGCAAGGGATAACAAGGAAGTGAGTTGAGGATGAGACTAGAGGAAAGCATTGGATTAGGAGTAACTATAGGAATTTCTTAATAAATTGAAGTCAACAAAATCTTGATTAAAAGAGAGACAGCTCAGTAAAATCTGTTGAAACTATCTTTTCTCAATAATTAAATGTGTTTATTGAGCAAGAAGAGTTTAGTTTGGGAAATTTGTGTGGCATGATTGTTGTATGATTAAGTTTTTCCCGCCCTTTTTATATCAACTATGAATAAATTTATTTTACTGAAGGCAAAGAGCCAAAATGATTAAAATGCAAGTAACTGGGACCAAAATAGATGAAATACTTCGGTTTGTGCTTTGTGATTCAGTATTCTGCAAGTAGTCAATTCCCCTACTTGAAAATGATCCAAACTGGAAAGGAAGTGGATATTTGAGAACTCTTATTGAAAAGCATGATCGGTATATTTAGTCCCGATTGAAAGTGAGTAAATTGATTGGGTCTGTTGGATCAAGGGTGATCAACATTAAGTTCCTTTTCATGTTTTGATGATAAACAAAACGTTTGACTTGAAGAGAAACAAGTTGGAGAGCTCGGAGTTGCGAAACAAGCCACTGCAAGTGCTTCACGTACGTTAGAAGTGTGTCACGTACGTGAGATATGTTGGATCAAGGGTGATCAACATTAAGTTCCTTTTGTGTTTTGATGATGTGTAAAATATTTGAGATAGAGTGGAACACGTTGGAAAGCTCCGAATTACAAATCAAGCAACTGGAAGTGTCACAACGTACGTTATAGAGGTACAACGTATGCCACAGTGAATAGCAACGTATGTTATGGAAGATCAACGTACGTAGACGTGGAACTGAATGCAAACAGAGGCTACTGGATCCTTAACAATGTACGTCATACATGCACAACATACGTAGTGAAGTAACAACGTACGCAGAGGAGATTCAACGTACGTCATCTGGAGATGTGGCTATGATCAACGTACGTCACGGAAGATCAACGTACGTAGAGCTGATGAATTTGCAGACAACGTACGCAGGCTTGGTGCAACGTACGCTGTGTTTGTTCCAAAAGGTTGTAACGGCTATAAACATTCTCCAACGGCTAGTTTCTCAACACCAACGGTCAAATGGCTTGGAAAGTTATAAATACATCAAGGAATGACAGAAAAGCAATGGATGATCATATGGATTCAAGGCCAAAATATTTTTATCATTCCATCACCCCCAAAACACCAAAATCAAGCTAGAGAGAATATCAAGAGCATTGTGTCAACATGTACTCCTAGCATAGAGCTTCAATATTTTATAAAATATTTTTATAAACACTTCGAGAGTGTGGGGAAGGTTGGTTGTGAACCTATGGAAAACAACATTGTAATGGCCTTAGAGATTTGAGCAGTAATCAACCTTGTTGGCTTTAGAAGTATGAGCCGTAATCAACCTTAATAGCCTTAGAGGTTTGAGCAGTAATCAACCTTGTTGGCTTTAGAGGTATGATCCATAATCAACCTTGTTGGCCTTAGATGTTTGAGTCGTAATCAACCTTGTTGTAAGGCTTTGTTGGATTGAGTCGTAATCAATCTTCGTTATAGTGAAAAGCCTAAGTGAGACTTAGATAGTAGACGTAGACATGGTTGGCCGAACTGCTATAAAAATCTTGGTGTTGTTTTTCTCGCTTCACTCCAACTCGCTTCTGCTCTCCAAACTTAACCAAGGCATCCCCGATAAAATTCTCCAATAAGATGGCTTGGAAAAGCTATAAATACATCGAGGAAAGGCAGAAAAACAATGGATGATCATATGAATTCAAGGCCAAAACGTTTTTATCATTCCATCACCCCCAAAACACCAAAATCAAGCTAGATAGAAGATCAAGAGCATTGTGTCAACATATACTCCTAGCATAGAGCTTCAATATTTTGTAAAATGTTTTTACAAATATTTTGAGAGTGTGGTGAACCTATGGAAAACAACATTGTAATGGCTTTAGAGGTTTGAGCCGTAATCAAACTTGTTGGCTTTAGAGGTATGAGCCGTAATCAACCTTGTTGGCTTTAGAGGTATGAACCATAATCAACCTTGTTGGCTTTAGAGGTATGAGCCGTAATTAACCTTGTTGGCCTTAAAGGTTTGAGCTGTAATCAACCTTATTGTAAGGCTTTGTTGGATTGAGCCGTAATCAATCTATGTTATAGTGAAAAGCCTAAGTGAGACTTAGGTAGTGGACGTAGGCATGGTTGGCCGAACCACTATAAAAATATTGGTGTTATTTTTCTCGTCTCACTCCAACTCTCTTTCATTCTCCAAACTTAACCAAGGCATCCCCAAGAAAATTCTCCAATAAGATAGGGTCTGAAGAAAATCAAAAGCCACTGGAGCCATCTGAAGCACGTTTCACGTACGTAAGAAAAAGTTTACGTACGTGTGTTTTAGGTAACGTAAGTAAGATATCAGTTCATGTACGCAAAGCTTGATTAAAGATGATCAACGTATGTGAGATTAACAACAAACATACGTAAGCTAGAGAATTTGCAGATGATGTACTTGAGGATAAAGTGACGTATGTGAGAATGACACAGACAGCTGTAATGAGCAGAAACGTACTCCAACGGCTAGTTTATCTCCACCAACGGTCATATCACTTGGTTAGGCTATAAATACATCAAGGAATGACAGAAAAACATAGATGATCATATGATTTCAAGCCCAAATCATTTTCATTATTCCCCTCACTCCAAAACATCAAATCAAGCTAGAGACAAGATCAAGAGCATCAATTTCATACAACCAAACTCTAGCATAGAGCTTTCAGTTTTTGTAACTATTTTGTAAACACTTTGAGAGTGGGAAAATGTTTGTTGTGAGCCTAGAGAAAACAACATTGTAATGGTCTTAGAGATTTGAGCCGTAATCAACCTTGTTGGCTTTAGAGGTGTGAGCCGCAATCAACCTTAGTGTAAGACTTTGTTGGATTGAGCGGCAATCAATCTTCGATAGTGAAAAGGCTAAGTGAGACTTAGGTAGTGGACGTAGGCATGGTTGGCCAAACCACTATAATTCGCTTTGTTGTTTTCTCTCTTCACTCCAACTCGCTTCCGCTCTACAAACTCAACTACGGCATCCCCGGGGAAATTCTCCAACAAGTGGTATCAGAGTGAGTTTCCATTTAAGAAGGCTTAACAACCTTGGAGCAAAGATCTTACATCATTGGAGATGCCAACATTGGTACTATCTTTTCAACTCTCTCAACTCCTCTCATTTTTATTGATATTGTTTTGCTTTAAATAGGGGGAGAAAAGAAGTTTTAAAAATTATGCACAAACCTTTTTTAATAGGGGGAGAAATGATGTTTGCAAAATATTTTAAACAATGTGCAAATTATTTTCAAAGAGGGAGAAAAGAAAATTTTGATAAATTTTCTGTGCATAAATTATTTTTGAAAGGGGGAGTGAAAATGTTTAACTTTGCTTAATCTTTTTGATGGTCACAAAAAAGGGGAGAATGTTGAATATGTTCATATATCTATTTGCAAGAGGAGAATTTTTTTCATTCACATTTTCATGATGCTAACAAAATGACAATGATGAAATCCTTTATCAATATTATTGTCCTTGATGTAGTGCTTTAGTTCTTCAAAGTTTTGTTATCATCAAAAAGATGGAGATTGTTGGATCAAGGGTGATCAACATTAAATTCCTTTTTATATTTTGATGATAAGCAAAATGTTTGACTTGAAGAGAAATAAGTTGGAGAGCTCAGAGTTGCAAAACAAGCCACTGCAAGTGCTTCACGCACGTTAGAAGTGTGTCACGTACGTGAGATAGGGTCTGAAGAAAAGCAAAAACCACTGGAACCCTCTGAAGCACGTTTCACATATGTAAGGAAAAAATCACGTATTTGTGTTTTAGTTAACGTACGTAAGATATAAGTTCACGTACGCAAAGCTTGCTCAAAGATGATCAATGTACGTGAGATTAACAACAAACGTACGTGAGATAATTTTCAGATGACGTACATGAGGATAAAATGACGTACGTGAGAATGACATAGACAACTGCAACGGGCAGAAACGTACTCCAACTGCTAGTTTATCTCCACCAACGGTCATATCACTTGGAGAGGCTATAAATACATCAAGGAATGACAGAAAAACGTGGATGATCATATGCTTTCAAGTCCCAATCATTTTCATCATTTCCCTCAGTCCAAAACACCAAATCAAGCTAGAGATCAAGATCAAGAGCATCAATTTCATACAACCAAACTCTAGCATAGAGCTTTTAGTTTTTGTAACTATTTTGTAAACACTTTGAGAGTGAGAAAATGTTTGTTGTGAGCCTAGAGAAAACAACATTGTAATGGCCTTAGAGGCTTGAGCCGTAATCAACCTTGTTGGCTTTAGAGGTGTGAGCCGCAATCAACCTTGTTGGCTTTAGATGTGTGAGCCGCAATCAACCTTGGTGTAAGGTTTTGTTGGATTGAGCCGCAATCAATCTTCGATAGTAAAAAGCCTAAGTGAGACTTAGGTAGTGGACATAGGCATGGTTGACCGAACCACTATAATTTGCGGTGTTGTTTTCTCTCTTCACTCCAACTCGCTTCCGCTCTACAAACTCAACCAAGATATCTCCAGGAAAATTCTCCAACAGGGACAAGAAGTTCTATCATACTGATTGAACTGTTGGATAGTAGTCTTGCATGAATCAGAACTTCACAAAAGGCTGCTAGAACTCACTGTTTCAAATAGTAGAATTGGAGGTAAGTTCATGAGAAAACTACACATTACACATATTTGGATAACAACTTTAAACATTGAGCATTGGGATTGATTGGTATCTTTGGATTTCAGTTCTTATTATCTTTATGATAAATGACATTATAATTCGTTTAGATAGATGTTATAGTTGTGTTGGCAAAAATTTCTTGGAGATTTTTGCTGCAAAACAGTGATCTATTTGCAATTTCATTCAACATATCATAATGGTCCATATTCAAAGTTTTATACTTCTGTTACCACCTTAATAATCATCACTGTAAATTATGAATACTATATGCATTCCTGAAACATTGTCAGATTTGCTTTGTCCAGAAAGCAAATTTCTCAGCAGAAAGGTTTTAGTTTCTCTGAATTTCTTCTATGCTTGAATTTTTTTTTTCTTCTAAAAAAGGATCTTTGATGCGAAAACTTCTTGCGTGGTTTAAAAATTCATCAGAAAATAAGTAAAAAAGAAAAAATTTTGATGTGCATTTCTATGTCTTCATCACATGAACTAAGCAGAAAACTAGTATGTCGCATGCTAAAGAAATAATGTTATGCACCAAAGCAGAAAACAGATACCTTGCATTAATTTTCCTTTTTCAGAGATGGGAGTCTTACTTTTTTCGACAACATTCTGAAAGTGTTTTGGAAGGCCAACCCAGTAAATGCCTGCTTACGAGAGAGGGTCAGGCGAGATCCTGGTGTTGTCCTACGGATCTCCTCTAGTAGTTAAGTTAGTGATGTACTTTCTAGGTTCAAGCAACATATGAGTAAGATGCTAATGAGAATCTATCTAAATAGTTGTGATAATAGGATAGGTATTTATAATGTAATGTAGGCATTGTCACATATGTTAGTCATGCTCAGAGAGGAACATGGTGCATTTAGGATTCTATGGATCCCATTTCCATGTCAGAGCAATGTGCATAGCAAGGTTAGGTTGCTCTGTCATACCATTGATAGGACCGAGCCTCGGTTATCTTTCAATCCATATTAATTTTATTCTCTTATATTGTTTTTTGTATATCCTTTAGTGCATAAATATCACGTTCTTGTTTTATGAATGTATGCTTCTTTCAAGTAATAGTGATAATCCATTGAATATTTTCCGGACTTGCTAATTATGTACTTGTTCTTGGATTGCTAATTATGTACTAAGCAATTCTTCAATTAACCATGCACTTTGGCTTATACCATTCTGGTTTGCGCCTTGTTCTTTAGTTTGAGCTTCAGTTACTAGTGTTCTGAGCGTGAGCATGTTTAGTCTAGAAAATTTTCTAAAAATTGGAAAACCGAAACAAAAAAACTAGAGAAGTTGTTCAAAACATTTACTTGTTCTTGGAAAACAAGGGGTTTTGTATGAAATTAAATTATCAGTTTTTTTTTTGAAGAGTAAATTTTAAGTTTTTAGAAAACAGAAACAACAGAAAATAAAAAATACAGAAATAATTTTTTTTTCAAACTAAACAATCCCTAAGTTTCTGCATCAACTTATTATGCTTAAGAGTTTCTTCTGTCTTTTGATGCAGATATGAAGTTCCCTCCATGACAAGTTCATATTTGAGGACTGAAGCTTCAGGTTTGCATTTTGCGGTTTCCATTAACACGAAAAATGTGCTCTATTCAACTGTGTTTTCTTTACTATATTACTGTAACTTTCTAGTGAAACTGCACAAGTTGTAATTGCATTTTTCCATGGATTTCAACAAAATATTATCTGCTACTTTGATTGTGATGATGAATACTTGGCAATGAACTTTTCTTTTCCTGTGTAAAAGACGGAAGTGTTACCATTTCGATTTTCTTTTTTCGTGGAATGGAATTTATGACACAATGGATTAAAAATGATCAAGATATTCAGTTACTTTATCTGCAGTTTTATAACATTGTTATGACTGGTTAACCACTGTTGCTTCCAGCATAATTTGCAGCAAGCATTAGGCTCAGTTAGTTTGTTTTAGCTTTTCAGTTTGCCGTTTTTGAAACAAAAAGGATTCAGGGAGTGAAACTTCAATTCAACCATAAACTAGAAATCATGTCATATGTTTTTCCTGACCATTTGATTAAGCTCAAAATACAACTATTCGATCTGTTATCTGTAACGACATGAAAACCAGCTTCTAGGCAAAATCAAAGGTCAAGGCACACATATTCATTCATTTCATTTCAAAGGAAGTATGTATCTATAGTGCTGGGTAAATTTGTAGTCATTACACCTTCAATTTAGCTGTTAGGGTTGCAAGAATGAGCACCAAAGGGTAGTTTCTAACATTTCTTCAATTGACTCGATTGCCCATTTGAAAAATATAAGCACAATAGTTTAATTGACTGACACTATTAGGCGATTAATTAAGCTCAACTTTTAGTATAGTCATGGTTTAGGAAAAATTTAACATTTACACTGAACTAAATTACATAAATTGATTTTTAAGTTCAATTCAAACAGTTTTTGAAAAATAAAAACACTTTCTAAATTTCTGTCAAGAATACTAGATTTTAAAAGTCTCCAAAATTTCCAAAAAATCTTTGCTAATTTTTAAAAGTCTCTAAATATCTCCAAAAATCTCTGACATTTTTTAAAATAATTTTGAGATTTTTTTATTTATCAAAATTAATATTTTATTTACTTATTTATCAAATTTAGTATTTTATTTGGAATACCTAACATAATTAATTTCATGATTTATGGATCTTCACTTTAATTGATTACAGGTAAAATAGGGGGAAAAAAACTAAATAAGTTGTTTAAATTAATGAGTTTTCTATTCAGCTTTTCCAAATGCATTCACGCTTATATTTTCTCACTCTTCGAAAAACAGAAGAGAAACAAGATAAGAAACATAACCCTAATATTTGCTTTCTCAATTTTGCCAAGCAAACATACGTTTTGTCAGTTTTGGCCACTCATCAGGGTGAAGGATTCTCTTATCCCAACAACACTTTATTCTATTTGTCTTAATTTGAGCATAAAAGCTTGGCAGGAATGCTTCCATATCCTTCAAAATGAAAATGCGTCCAACTCCGACATGTGTTGTTGGCATCTAACTTTTGCAGAATTAGGGTGAAGCGTCATTTTCAGAGGCTTGTTTATTTTCAACCCCATGTGTGTGTCGTCCCACACTTGCAAACTTCCCCCAACCAATACAACATTCAACTCAATCTTAACCAAAACAACACCAATAAAATATTCCACTCAATCTTAACCATAACTTTGCTTTACTAGGAAGCAAAGCTAGTCCAACATGTCACTAAACGAAGCTTTAGATCTAATGACGGAGTCAAAATTTAACTAAAGCAGAGTCGACTTTAAATTAAAGAAACGAGGATGAAACAAAGTAGGTGGAGTCGACGAAAATACTCCAAGGGTTCGCAGATCACTGGTGGGGTTGTTCAACCCCATCCGACCCCACCTAACTCCGTCATTGTTCATATCATTAAATTTCAATGAATTTTTAACTAAGCCTAAACATGGAATTTTTGCAAAGACAAGAATGTGATAAAATAATACTATACACTTCAAGGGTATCTGAGTAGTTAAGCCATTATACAATTAATAATTTAGATGAATCAAAAAAAAATTAAGAATTAATCAAAATATATAAATTTTTGTGTAACCAAAAAACAGTGAAATATGGGACCAAATTTTCAGATGGTATTATTCGCCGAACATATGGCAAGCTTGAGGACAAAGCCGTTTATTCCTACCAGCATATGCTTCAATATAAACGCCGACTGAATAAGAAAATAAAAAAAAAATTCTAATCGTTAGTATTAAGTTTTCTTCATCTATCAGCTTCAAGTCATAAGTTCAACTAATGGTTTCTCACCCACCAAGGCATTGCTCTGTTTTTGTTATAAAAATGGTGCAAACAAATTAAAGCAAATTTTAAATTGCATAATAATGCACAAAGATGCAATGGATATTTCCCAAATATGCATGCTTGATCTTTTAATGTCATTTAAAAAATAGATGGTTCATCACAGAAGATACCACAATCAACAACACAAGAAAATAGTTAAACGAAAGGTTGATATTCTTCAATTCCATAGCAATCAAAGCGTCCATAGATCGGATGCGGCGATAGCAAGTTAAAAATTGAGGAGTAAAATGCACATTAATAACCAATAGGATCTTCTCCAACACTAAAAGGAAAAGGTCGAGAGTTGGATTATTGATGGGAGCAAATAAAATTAATAATATAAAAAATGCACATTGATGAGATAATTCACCTAACAAACACATAATCCAAAACCACTCTTGCTTAACACCTACAGTAAACCGAACAAATCTGATAGTAATTCCTCTATAGAGAGAGCAATATTAAAATTTCCCAACAACAGAAGCTTGAAAACCAAAAACATAGGAGCAGTTAGTGCAAGCCACAAATAATTAACAAGGCTCAACAAAAAAAAAAAGGCCAAAGAAACATAGCAATATTCAATCTAGCAAAACTGAGCAATATATGTTTTTCTCTAGTTTCTATGGCAGTCAATAAGATGAACGAACCAACCTTCTGATTCACGATCGCCTCGCATAGCGAACATAAGCCACAGCGACCGCGGCACCAATGGCAGCACCGGCGGACCCAACAACCAAAATTGGCCATTGTGCCTTCAAACCCTTTTCTCTGCTAACAATCTCGATCCCATTAAAAACCTCCGCAGCCCTCTCCTTCAACCCACAAATCACTTTCTCGGCTTCCTCTGATTGCTTCTGAAACTCCAACAACTTTCCTTCCATTTGCCTCAACTTCTCGTCCTTATTCGCGACCTCACTCTCCAACCCTTCAATTCTCTCCTCCTTCTCTGCAACTCGCTCTCTCATCTCCTCCTCAATCCTCACTCTCTTGCTCTTCTCCTCTGTCTCCTTCACCTCCAAAACACCAATCCTTCTCTCAAACTCCCTAGCTCTCTTCTCGGCCTCCACTTTCTCCGTCTTAATAGCCGCCTCTTTCTCTCCCAATTGCCTCTTCAGTTCGGTTATCTCCGCCCCCGCTTCCTCTGCCGCATTCATGGCAGTTATGAGGTCCTGCTGGAGCCTCGAGACCTCGGTTTCAAGCTCCATGGCTCTCTTGGCAATGGCTTCCAGAGCTTTCCTGCCATCCTCGAACTGCGCTTTCTCCGTCTCCATTGACTCAATCTTCTGCTTCATCTCCGCTCCGTCCGATTTCAGAGATTCGATCTCGGCCGATAACTTGAGAACCTGATCTTTGATTTGCGAATTCTGGTCGTCCAATAGTTGCTTCTCTTGTTGCAAAGTTTCAATCCTCTGCCTAAGCTTATTGTTACTCTCTTCGTTGAAGCTCTCGTATGCACGAAAGTTAATATCATCATCATAAACCGCCTCACCTGATGCGACGCCATTTATGGGGATCGTATCCTCGTCAGCCATCTTTATAAGAAATTAACCTATCACAATAAGAACAAGAACATAGAAGTATCAGAAAAACTAGTCAGAAGACGAGAGGAAATGGAACTTGGAAAAAAAAGAAAGAAAAGAAACCTTGGTGGAATGGAGGGTTGATACCAAGATTTAGGGTTTGTGTCGATAATGGTGTGGTGGCTTCTAAATTTGCATTGAATTGGGAGAAGAATGTGAAAAAGAGAGGGAGGAATTATGGATGGCTGAGGAGGGTTTTGGGATTGCACAAAAAGGCGCTTTCATCGGTTGTGGGAAGCACGTGCTTTCGCAAAGTATCCTTTCGACGTGAGTATCTGATTCGGCGGCCCATTTCAAGCCCAATTTATATTGTTTTAAGTCGTTCTTTGAATATCATAATTTCGTCCATGGCATCACGTAATGTTAGTTCATTTATGAGATAATTACAGTATCGATTTCCATTTGCGGCATGAATTACAAACTAATAACCCAAGCCTCTTTTTCTTAGTTTTTAGACCTATATTTACAGTTTTACTTCCTTTTTTCTTAGTCCATACAGACAAAAAAATTGTATTTAGTCCTCATATTTATATATTTTTTTCCATTCAACCCTTAACTATTCTCACTCTTCTCTCTCTCTCTCTCTCTTCCCCCCTCTCTCTTGTCTCCCTCCCTCGATTCAGTCCGCTCCGCCTCCTCTCTACTGTCTGTTCCACCTCTCTCTTCCTCCCTTCAATTGTTTTCGTCCGTTATGCTCTCTCTCTCTCTTTTGTGACCTCCTCTTCTCTCTCTCTCTCTCTCTCTCTCTCTGTCCGAGCAACCTCATCTCTCTCATTCACCCTCACAACCTCCAATCTGCCTTTGAACCACTGCAAATCTATACTTATCAAACCGCCGCTTCTCGAATCGTCGAACTCGTTTCTTCTCTCTTCTTGAACCGCTGCTCCTCTCCGCCTCGGCCACACTCTCGTCGCTCTTCGACCTTCACAACCTTGGTGGCAGCCAGATTTGGGCTAAGAACAGCGGGCTAGGTTATTGTTGAAAACAAAACCCTAGCCCGTTGTTCTTGCTTTTTTATTTTTTTAATAAAATTATTTTCAAATTTTCACAATTTGTTTTGACACATTCTGATAATTTTTTAAATAAAATTAGTTTATCTGTAATTAAAGTTTTTATTAAGTTGATATATAGTTTATTAAAATGACTTTTTTTTAAAATTTTAAAAATAATTATAAATATTTCATAAGATTGATTTAAAGTTTTTATTAAGTTGATATGTAGTTAACGAAAAGGTTCATGGTTTTTTTAAAAAAAGTATACAATTTTCATAAAATTTATTTAAAGTTTACAAATAATTATTAAAGATATTAGTTGTAGGTTTTTAAAGTTTATATTGAGTTTATTTAAAGTTGATTTATAATTTTTCTAATTAGTTTGTTTGCAATTTTTTAAAGAGCTATGAATATTTCATAAGGTTGACCTGAAGTTTTTATTAAGTTGATATATAGTTTATTGAAAAGGTTTATGGTTTTTTTTTTAAAAAGTATACAATTTTCATAAAATTTATTTAAAGTTTTTAGAAGGTTGATTTTAAAGTTTTTAGTAAGTTGTTGTGTGGTTTATGGAAAAGGTATGTAGTTTTTTAAAAAAATTTATAGTTTTCATAATTGTTTTTTGGAAGTTCATTTTAAGAAGGACTAATGCATTAAAAATTGAAGAAGAGGGACTAAAATGAAAAAGCCCAAAAAAAAAGAAGTGAAATATGTGATGTAAAAGAGAAAAAATCTTAGGCTAAGGATAAAATTTTTGTAATTGGCCCTTCTTTTATTTACGTCCAGTTTAATATTTCATAGCTTGGCCCATCATCTTCTACCTCCACTCCACTTGCAATTTTATGGTTGGGCTGCGCCTCAACCTTAATGGTCATGCATTTTTTAATGACCCAACTTTTATATTGCCCAACCTTTATGTTTTTGTATTTCTTATTTTTTGCTTTTTTAATTATTTTTTTCTATTTTATCTAATAAAATAATTTTTTTTTCAAGCCTACTTGAACTAATTATTCTCTATTAAATTCATTTTTTCATTTTTATTTGCTTTTTTTATTTGTTGATTTATTATTTTATATTTATTGTTTTAATAAAGAAATGATAACTAGTTCACATTATTAAAAAGTGAAAAGAAAACAAGAAAAAAAAAATCATTGGTACAAACAAAGTAAATACACAATCAAATGAGAAAAAAATTAATTCCTTTAACAAAAATTAAATTAAAATTTGAAAACCAGAAAACAAACCATTTAGAAATTAGAACAAACAACAAAAAAACCACCTAGTTTGTAGTATTAAAAACAAAAACAAAAAAATTAGACACACAAAAAAAAAAGACAAAGAGTTCATTCATAAAAAAGAAAAAAAAATATTATTTTCTTCTTTCTACTTTCCAAAGTGAAAGAACATGATTTTTAACAGCATATTTTTTTAAAATAATTTTAAGATGAAAAAACAGGTTTTTTTAGACTACGTATGTATTTAACGCAATTTAAAAAGCATGTGTATTGAATATTTTCCCAAAAAGCAACTAATCTACTCTCACATACTTTTAAATGGGAAAAAAATTTCCTCCAAAATAAACATTATTTTCAATATTAAACAGACATCTTATAAATTTATTATTTGTTGTACTTACTTATTAACAATAATTATGTAATAAATAGTGTAAAATTACTATCATGCTAACAACAACTTATTCTATTTTTTATAAAATAGTCTTTTGACTTTATTCTATATTAGTTTAATAAGAGTCATCATTTACTTCTCACTTTGAAGAAAATAGCATTGTTTCCCAATGGAATTTGTTTCAAGATTTCGATTGATTTCTGATTATTTTCTGGTTTATTTTTTGTTTAATTTGCTTTAATTGGTTAGTGGTTGTTTTTTGGTTGATTTTTGATTGTTTTTTGGTTATTTTTTGCTTAATTTATTTTACTTGGTCAGTGATTGTTTTTCAGTTGATTTTTGGTTGTTTTCTGATTTATGTTTTTGCTTAATTTGCTTTAATTGACCAGTGGTTTTTTTCGGTTGATTTCTATTTTTTTTTGCTTAATTTGCTTTAATTGGTCAGTGGTTATTTTTCGGTTGATTTTTGGTTGTTTTCTGGTTATTTTTTTGCTTATTTTGCTTTAGTTGGTCAATGGTTTTTTTTGGTTGATTTCTGGCTTAATTTGCTTTATTTAGTCAGTGGTTGTTTTTCGGTTGAATTCTAATTATTTTCTAGTTATTTGTTTTTGCTTAATTTGCTTTAGTTGGTTAGTGGTTGTTTTTCAAATGTTTTCTAGTTGTTTTTTGGTTGATGTTTTTCTTAATTTGATTTAGTTGATTAGTAGTTATTTTTCATTTAATTTTTGGTTCCGTTTTGGTTGATTTTTTGCTTAATTTGCTTTAGTTGGCTAGTAGTTATTTTTTTTGTTGATTTCTGATTGTTTTCTTTTTTTTTTTTGCTTAATCTGCTTTAGTTGGTTAGTGGTAATTTTTTTTTGTTGATTTGTGGTTGTTGCTTAATTTTTGGTGCATCGAACCGAGATATTGTAAGTATTTCCTAAATTTTGGTCATTTTAAAATTATATATATTTATTACCGTTAAATTTAAAATATATGCAGTTAAATCGGGTTAAAAGGATGCTCATGGACAATCCCAATTTTAAGGTTTCAAATTTGATCATCTTTCGAAAATGATGAAAGATTTTGAAAAATTTAAAGAAAATCATGTCATGCATAGACAATTTGCTAGAAAGCATTCAACTTCCTATGTTTCATCGGAGTCGAACAATCTCATGCCAGAATCTTCAGCGAGCTATCCCACGCCTGAATCTCAAACACATGCATCTCTTGGCTTGTCCCAATTTTCACTTAACTTGTATGATGATGTTGGTGGATATTTCGAATGACCTGGTGGGACAAAGAAAACCAAATTAAATGTCACGACCCAATCGGGTCGTGACCGGTGTACGAGGCGAACCGTTTATGGAAGCCCGACCCAACTATCACAAGCCTCGGAGAACAGAAACTATCCAGTTTCATATTATTAGTTGGCTTATTTACCATATTAAAATAGTTTAACAAGATAAGTTTTTCGAAAACAATATTCCTGAATATTATTAAAATATAGTTATAATAGCAAAATACTAAATAATAGTTCAAATAAAATACGTTAAACGTTAGCAACAAATACAAGTCCATAATGCACTACCCGACGTGGAGCAACTAACATAACAGAAACCCGATATGAACAATAGGATACTCACTGAGTGCGGAAGAACCAAACAACTGCTATCAAGATCACCTGAAAAGTGAAGAAGAACAAAGACCAAGAAAAATAAAAGCAGTAAGATTCCCTAGTGAGCGGATAACACGATAGAGTGACACATACTCATCAAAAAGGTTTTGAAAACGTTTTCAAAAAAACTACCACATGCATGTATATATCCAAATAATATTATACATATATATATACACACGTATATATAAATACATTAGTTCAAAATCCACTTTGCAAACCTTTTTGCATACAGAACAGACAACAAACAATTATTGAAATTTATTAGATGAAGAAATTAAATAACATGTTTAATTTTTCTCAAATCCAAAAATAGCCAAAGTGTTTTCCTTTCAAATATTTTTCCGAAATTCACATTCACTTTCGAAGATATTCCAAAGAACAATACTCAAATATTTTCAAAAATAAATACTCAATTTATTTCAAGATCATTTCTAAATTATTTTTAGACTTGAATACCATAGTATTTTCAGAGTTAAATACCAAGGTATCTTTCAGAAATAGATCCAAAACATTTCAAAAGTGTAGTTCAAAAAGTTTTTCATATAGTAGTCCAAAACTCAATGGGACCAAAATAGAATGTATAGAATAGTATTATGGACTCCGTCACTAGACAAAACAAATCATGTATCTGGTCGAATACACGTCTACCTCTTTACCCCGACAACTAGGGTCTTCACAGAGTATTAATATATCAAAGGTTATGTACCCCGTAACTAGGTGTCCCATATCAGAATGTTTTTTGCAAAAACATATTGAAATATTTATTCAAAATATTCAAAGTATTGAACAGAGTATTTATACAAAAATACAATCACTTTCAGATAGAATGTTTACTACAGAAAATCCTTTTATTTACTTTAGAACAGAAAATCCGTAGAAAATATATTTATTTCAGAACAAATCATTTGTCTCAAAAATAATCTTAAATCCAGGAAGAATAATTTCTACAGAATATACCTTGAAATCCATAACATAATGTTTGTTACCAAAATTATAATAAATCTTAAAACGTAATATTTATTTTCAAAAACCATCAAAATTTTCAGATAAAATTTAATTTTCACAACAGAGATTTTCACATATATCAGATTTTTAGGAACTCCAATCCTTTAATTATTTCAATTTCATGCCAAGTTCAGCACAACAAAAATATATATGGAATTTAGAGAACATAACCTACATGTCTAAAGTGCTATCACACTCACTTGGACGTCGAGCAAATAATCCCGAACACGATCCACTAGTCAATGATTAGTCTCATCAGAAACTGCACAAAGCTGGAATAAACAATATATACACATATCAAACATGGTACTCTGGCTGTAACAACATACGTGCAAATGCATATGCAAATTCGAACACTCCAACAAACCCCGAAAATTCATTTCGGCCCAAAGTCTAATATGATAATCCAATTACTACACCTCGGCGTAAGATTACAGATCAGTCCCTGAACTTTGAAAAATTACCATTTAGTCCAAAAGACGTCGAAAAATTATGACTTAGTCTCTAAACTTTTCAAAGTAGTACTATAAGTAATGTAAATTATAATATAACCCCTCAATTTTTGAAAATTACAAATCTGCCACTAAACTTATCATAAATTATATTTTAGTCCCTCAAATGCTAAATATCAGATTTAGTCCTCAATACACTCATAATTATGCAAAATTTTAGTTTTGGTCATTTCATTATAAAACTATACCAAATGGTCCCTAATATCGAACCAAGCATTACGCAATATTTTCAACCATACCATTCAACTCAAAATTACCTAAGGAGTCTAAATTTAACCTTGGTTCATCAAAAAACCCAGCCAAATTTCCAAAACCACCACCCCCAAATTCGGACCAAAATACCCATACACAATAAACCATCCAATCTTCCATTTTCAATCTACATTCATGTTCTACAACTCAACCCCATCAAAACCCAACAAAAATCCATCCAAAAACCATCCAAAAATCACCTCAAAAATTGAAACCTAACTTCGGCCGAACTTATTAAAAATGCAAGAAAAATAACCAATAAAAGAGGAGAGAGAAAGAGGCATTTACCTTGGTTAGTTAGCAATATCAAAGAGGAAGAGAGAGAGACGGAAGAGAGAGGTCAAAACGAGGGAAGGAGTCGGGAGAGAGAGTGCATTATGTTTTGGAGAGGAAGAAAACGAAGAAGAGGGAAAGAAAAATAGGGTCTGGGGCTGCTGGGTTCTAATCAAAACGGCGTTGTTTCTGCTTGTTCAAAACGACGTCATTTTGTTTCCTTAAAAATCGGCTCTTACAGACGCGAACGACAGAGTGTCTGGTGACTCGAAAAAATGACATGTTGTTTTCGTTTTGGTCCACCTGCACACGCGCGAATGACAGGCGTGCATCGCAGACAACAACAACTCAAACGACGCGTCGTTTTTCTTATCAATTGAACGACATGTTGTTCAAAGCACACAAACGACATCACACACAATAGCGAACGAAACGCCGTTTGGAACAAATGTTGAATGACATGTAGTTTAGCCTCCCCTTTTATTTTCTTCCAATTTTCTTTCTTTTTCCAATTCCAACAAATTTTCATTCAATTTAACTCCCCAATACACTTCAAAAATTCTATTAACACCAAAAAAAATTCAACACTCCAAAATATCATTAATTAATTTTAATGATATTTCAAACTAAAATTAATCCGTCAAAAATAATTAATTCGAAAAAAAAATTCAATGGAAAAATTACCGAAAAAATGGGCTGAAAAATCAAGTTATTACATTAAAGAAGAAGGATGATGAGCAATTATCATCATCTATTAATCGTCTGCAAGAAGGAAATGACAACATTTTGGAGATGCTGGAACAATCCAATGCATGAGGTGATCATATAGTTGAACTCCAAATAGAAAGCTTGGCTTTACAACAACAAAAGCGTGAGGATAAAATTTTGATGCTAGACTTGAATGCTATTAGGGATCTGAATGTCAGTGCTTATGTGTAAGCACAACAATTACAAATTTTACAAAAAAGAGGACATTTTCAACAACCACCCGCTTTTGCATCTAATATGTTTGGTGAATATTTCAACAATATAAGTGGAGATGGAGCTGATCTACAATATTAATTTATCATTCTACCTGTATTCTTGATCGAGTTCTAGCAAGCGTACTAGAATCGATATAGTTTTACCAAGGAGTATTCCAAGGGATATCGAACCTAAGAGAACGAGTATTAAATGTGATCAATTCTTAAAATAAAAGCAATAAATAACATGATTTGATTTTTGGGTTTGTGGATTAAAAGACAAGATTAATAAAGCAAACAATTGACAACAGGAGCAAACAATAATTAATAAAGCGTTAGGACTATCAAGAATTCAACTAAAGACTTCTATTTGCTATTAATGAATGGGGTTTTGGGAATGAGTATTCTCTCCACCAAGTTAGCCTAAAGTCTCTCTCAAGGTCAGTTAAACCATACTACATTTAGAAAAAGGGTCATCTCCGCCTCAATTAGCTAAACTAGGTTCATTGAGCTATTGGGGATTTTCATTGAAGACCTTGTAGGTATAGATATATCTCTATCCTAAACCACACAAGTTTAATGCAAGTTGACCTCTCATAGCCTTCATCTCTCGATCTATTAACTAAGATTATCTAAACTACCATCAAGGTGATCAATCTCAACAATAGTCAATTAAAACAAGCCATTAAATCAATTCCAATGGGCAAACATCAAATCAAGAACATAAATCACAAGACCCATTAATCAATCTTCAAATATTGAACATAAAACACAATACCCATTCATTAATAAGCAAATATTCATCAACAGTTTACATCTCTAAGTCCTAACAAGAGATTTAAGCTACCATAATTAAAATAAAGCAATAACAGAAATAAAAGCAAAACATGGAAATTAAGCTAAATAGATAAAGAAAAAGTGAAAAGATGGAAGCTAAGAACTCCTCTCCAATGTCACTTTGAAGAGAAACCCAAGATCTTCAAGCATTTCTCTCCTTCTTGAAACCTTAGAATGTTTTATCTAAAAATTCAAGAAGATAAGAAAAATGATTCTTAGGAGTCCAAGAATACCTAAAAGAGCAAGTTTTAAGAGTATTTATACCCCTTCACATTATCTAACAACCCTACAAAATTTCTCTCAAAAATGCCCTCAAAGATGCCTTTGGTCCCCACAAGAATTGGCATTTGCATCACATGTTGATTTTGAGCTCCATGAGTACCAAAGTGCCACGGTCGTGGCTCTTTTCGTTTGGGAGAAGAATTCCATTTCAGCCTTGCCACGGCCGTAGTGCTTGAGTGCCACAGCCGTGGTGACCCTTTTTTTACCCCTTTTTCATCTTTTTCTTCATCTCTTCTTTGGGTCTCTCGGGCCTTTCCATCTTGCATCTCATTTGTATCTTGAACGTCAAATCTTCATGCCTTTTCTCGCATTTTTAATCCAAATTCATGCAATTCAAATCAAACCTACAAAATACAATATTATATAAATACCATAATAAATGTTCAATTGTAGGACAAAAATGCTAGAAATCTTTGCTAATTATGTATGCAATTTTAGCATACATCAAATTCCCCCACACTTATTCGTTTGCTTGTCCCCAAGCAAACCAATTCTTATCCTGGGACAAAAATAGAATTCAAATCAAAGTGATAAGAGAAATCATACAATACACAAGTGCGCAAGAAAAATGATGAAGTGAGGCATGCAAGTTTTTCAACATTTACAAAGAAAACAAAACCATGACATTAAGAAGTTGCAATCTTGAAAGTCAATTCATAAACTCCCCTAGTCCATTGGCATCTATTCGGTTTATCTCCACCATTGCTAAATAAGTAAACAAAACAATGATCATTTCATAGCTTGTAGGAGTAAACTTGGCCTTTTAGAAAAAAAATTGCTTTTGGTATTTGCACTTCCAACATATAAACATTTATCAACATAAAGCTCATCACTTGTGGAACTTCCACTTCTTATAGGGTGCTAAAAACACAGTCAACGAATTAAAGGTTCTTGTGTAAAAACACTTATTTATGATCTCTTGGGTGTATTAACCTTTTCCACCTCAAGATTAGAACCTCATTCGCTTCTCCTCATTTAGGTTCACCCTTTCAAACACATACAATTATACTTTATGCACCCACTTGTTTTGATTAATCCAAGCTTAATCCAATTTTCAAAAATAAACACATCAACGCTTACCCACTTAGCTTAAGTTTGAAAACCTTTGTTATGCCTCCACATATGGACTAGAGTTTCCAACAAAGAAAATCCCAATTTCGCCCCCTCAAAATGCCAAAATACAAATTTTTATTTCTTTCAAAAGCATGCACCCCTCAAGTAATCATGTTAAAAACACACTTACACACTACAAGATTCCCTTTAATAATTCAATTTAAATTCTATTCATGTTGAATTTGGTGCATTCTAAAAGAATTAAGGCATAATTCAAGCAAAAATTTCAAGCATTTTTGACAAAATAAGCAAAATCACACAAACAATGCCAAAATAAGCAATTAAGCATCACACCATCAACAAACCCCTCCCCCACACTTATTTTGAACATTGTCCCCAATGTTCTACAAAATAAGGCTGGATCAACCTAATAATAGCTATAAACAAGGAGACAAATCCAAATTGACATGTAAAGTAAAGAGGGATAAGGTTAAGAAAGCTTCTCTATTTTCCACTTTGCTTACTTTTGCTCCTTCCTTGATTGCACGACTCCACTTAAGGCATAAGACAAGAAAAGTGAGTAGACACAAGTATATAGGCATGATATAGGGCATAAGAGTGAAGAAGGCATATAAATACTCCTACTTTTATTCAATGCAACAAAATATAAACATCCAAAAAGTAAAGGATAGACGTAGTTTAACGTCATTGCGAACAAAAGTTAGATTAACGTCTTTTCGGACCGTGATGATGATCTCTTTAGGTCTCCCAATAGGCCTTGTGGTGGATGTCTTGTACGGTCTCAACCTCTTTTCATCGACCTTGATTGATTTGTGATCATTAAGCAAAATGTCAATGACACCACATGCATGAATTTTCGAAATGAAAAATGGACCACACATTGGAATTTTGGGGTTATAAAGAAAATGGTTTTTGGGTGGAAAATAATAAACATGTTGGCCCTCAACAAACTCACCCTTCAAAATGCAATCACTCTCTTTTCCTTTTAATTTTTTATTTCCACTCTAAACCCTTTCTTATCTACCCTTTCTCTTGCACTAGGTTCTTTCCCAATCTCTCTTTTTTTTTGGACACACTAGAGATTTATCCTTAGAGATCATGCAACATGTTTTTAAAGAATGCACCTATTTTTATCATTATTAAGCAATTGAGTATGCACATTCTTAGAAAAATGAAATTCTTCACATGCACTCCCCACTCTAAAGATTATGCTCACCTTATTCAAATCAATGCAAACCCCACCGGTTGCCAAAAAAGGTCTCCCTAATATGATTGGGGTGTCATAAGCATCATCCATCTCTAAAACATAAAAATCGGCGGGAAAGAAGAACTTACCTACTTTTACCAAGATGTTCTCCACAACTCTAAGCGGTTGCTTGATGGATCGATCCACAAGTTGGAGTTTGACGGTTGTAGGTGTTAGCTCTCCAATCCCTAGCTTCTTATAAATGGATGAAGGCATTAGGTTGACCGATGCACCCAAGTCACACAAAGAATCCACATTTCAAAATTTACCAAAGATGCATGGAATGATAAAGCTTCCAGGATCCTTGAGCTTTGGAGGGAATTTTTTCAATAAAACCGCATTACACTCCTCGGTGAGTGCCACCATAGCATACTCCTCCAACCTCTTCTTGTTGGCCACTAACTCTTTTAAGAATTTAGCATAATTTGGAATTTGAGAAATGACCTCCAAGAATGGGATGTTCAACTCCAACTTCTTGAACATCTCAAGGAACTTCATAAAATTGGCATATTTGGTTTGAGCTTTGAGTCTTTGGGGAAATGGTATATGTGGGACATAAGGGTTGACTTCCTCTTTGTGAGTAGGTTTCTCTTGCAAAACTTTCCCATGTTTCTCACAATTCTGCCTTTCAAGTACCACATTTTCCCCCTTTTCAACTTAGGGCTTCTCCTCCACACTTGGCTCATCAAGCTCCATCCCACTTCTCAAAGTAATATCTATCACACTCTCCTTTAGGTTGACTTGGGAGGTACTTGGTAGCTTCCCTTTTTCCCTATTCGACATGGCCTTAGCCATTTGCCCAACTTGCCTCTCAAGATTTTGGATGGTAGCTTGTTGGTTTTGGATAATTTGCTCCACCTTGGCATCCCTAGCTTCTATCTTGGTCATCAATTGCATAAACATGTCCTCCAAGGGTGGTTTGTTGGATTGGTTTTCTTGTTGGGGTTGTGTTTGGGGTTGAGCTTGGTTGGGAGGTTGGAAAGTTGGTCTTGATTGGTATTCCGAGAATTCCATAGGTCTATGTGAGTTTAAGGAGGTGTTTGGGTCTTTCTATGAAAAATTGGGGTGATTTCTCCAACTCGGATTATAGGAATTAGAATATGGATCCATCCTAGGTTTAACATTTGGGAATCCCCCCACAAAATTCACATCCTCATAACCAACTCATTCACCCACTCATCGGGCGATCCCACAATTCATCTCATCATGTCCCAACACTCCACCAAAAGCACATTTCTCATTCACCAAGGCATTCTTTTTTAGCAACAAATTCATATTCCTAGACAATTCATCAACCATGGAAGCTAATTCGGGAGAAGTGGAAGTATTTACCTCATGCATGCCCACTCTTCGTCCACTAACCGCTTTTTACTATGAATTTGTTTCCAACATCTCATAAATGTCATAAACCTCCTCGGCGGTCTTGTCTCCAAAGTAGCCACTCGAAGCCGTGCCCACCAAGGTTTGCCATACATGGTGAGTCCATCATAGAAAAATTGGGTAAGCAATGCCAAAGAGAATTGGTGGTGAGGGCATTGAGTGAGAAGCATCTTGAAGCGCTCTCATGCCTCATGAAAGGATTCTCCCTCTAATTGTGAGGAAGAACAAATCTTGCTTCTAAGGTCAACCGTCTTTTATGAGGAGTAGTACCTCATCATAAATTTGTCATAGACCTCCTCTAAGTGCTCAATGATCCTTCTGGCAAATTGATCAACCAAGTCTTTGCCCTATCCTTCAATATGTAAAGGAAACACCTCATTCTTAGCTCATCTTCGGTTAGGCCATGTAGAGGGAATGTTTGGATGGTGGTGTAAAACTCTCTTAGAAATGTCAAAGCATCCTCCGACGGTAACCCATGGAATGATGGAAGCATGCTAAAGTGTATTGCCTTCAATTCATAGTTTCTTGCCCCATCACTCAATCTTATGCAAGATAGTGAAGCTCCAATGACCAGTCTTTGAGTCTCTCAAAGCTACCCTCATGGGTATTTGATTGCCATTACCACCTTTTTGAGCTTGCCTAATCCTAGCATCCTCAACCTCAACTCGAGGTCTAGCTATCCCATCCATCCTTGCTCTTCTTTGATTGGCTCGGTTTGCCCTCAAAACTCTTTCTATCTCGGGTATCAAAGGGATAATTTCTTGATTTTCTAAGCTCCTAGTGGGTCTCAAAAGCATAAACACCCTAAATTGCAAAGGGAAACAAAAATTAAACAAAAATAAAATAAAAGATCACACTTCTCCATGTTATGTTATGTATTTTGATGTTTTTATTGTTGGTTTAGTCTCTTTGTATTTTTTTTTTAAATTTAGTTTAGACTTTGCATTATGTCATATTAATCTATGTCAGTATTAATCTACTATGCTATTATTTTATAGTGTATGAATTTTTTTTAATTTTTATGAATTTATTTTTCATATAATTGTATGAATTAATTAAATTATTAATTAACATTGTATTACAATTAATTAACTAATTAACTGTATCATTAATTAATTAAAACATACAAAAAAACCAAAAAAATAATAAAACACTACAAAATAGTCTAAAAAATAATTAGAAACCAAAAAAATAAAAATATGAAAAAAGGTATTGCGCTTCTAAAGTGACAAACGAAAAGCTTCAGTTGAGAGTGGCACTGGGTTGGAGAGCAAACCCAAATTCACTCTTCAATTTTGCACAAATCTACAGCAGGGTTAGAGTTGCTCTAAGAGCATCTCTAATGCACTAACTAATTTTATGTTGATGAGTCTGTCACATCAGTAATTCACTAACTCCTCACTGTCACGACCCGGATTGGGTCACAACTAGCGTAGGAGGTGAACCAAACTATGGGTCTGGCTCATCCCATACAAGCCTCGGATAAACAAAACTTCTACCTCTTCTTATTACTTAATAAATTGCTAATCTGGTTTATTAGTCAAATTAAGTTATTAAATCATTTAAGAGAAAGCTGAAATACTTGTAAGATTATACAAATTCACATTTTTTTCAAAACATCATCGTAATACGAAAATAAATAATAAAGTAGTTATGAGTAAGTTTACATCCATAACATAACAAGTTGCACCCATTACTCCCACAAGTTTCTCGTTGCGGAGCACCTAACATAATAGTCATAGAGCCCGAACAAAACGACACTCACAGCTGAACAAAATGTATTACTGAGTGTTGAATGTCGAATGGGTGCTAACATCAAAATAATCTGAAATGTTAAAGTCACGAAAGGAGGTAAAAATACTCAATTAGAAACACCACATTAAAGCGACTCTAGGTCCTCACATAAAGCGTTTTGAAAACACTTTTTGAAATATCACATGCGTATATACTCATATATTATTTTTATACATGCGCAAATATATATATATAACTTAAAACATTTCTCGAAAACAATTC
>CAODLS010459570.1:0-10086 GCA_948243855.1 Flueggea neowawraea | reverse complement strand
GCTACTAGCTTATGCTGGAATCGAGGTTAGTAAGTCGAACCTATTTATTATACTGTTTATTTGTTAACCGATATATGATTTCTTCATTCACGATCTCATGTTTAAGATAAGCATGAGTTAGATGTAATTTGATTTGCTCCTAACTTCTAGGAAAGAAGTGGATAACCATTTGGACATCATCTTTGATCAAACAATGATCAGTATCACTAAGCTCTCTAATCATAGAAGCCTTATGCCTCAACTCACATGATTAGGTTTTATAACAAGTATCCGTCGATGGTCAAAGATCACGAGCTTAGTTAGTGTCACGTCAACTAACTGCTCCTTAAATGCAATTTACAAAATTATTGCACCTCGATACTTGTAAAATAGCCAAGTGAATACATCATCTTTTGCACTAATAAGATGATGATTATCGTGGAATTTACTAACTTCCACATCTTATAAACATTTTAGTTTAAAATATGTTGAGTGGTATTCTACTCATCCTTGAATTTGAATATAACCAAGTTCAAAGGGGCACGAGTTTAGTTCTTAGAGTACATGCTAAATTTTCCTAATCTAGGATTTACGATCAATGCAGCCTGAGCTCAACATACATTCTCGAATGGCTAGGCATCAATCGACTTTTACAAGCAGTGAATCACATAAATAACTTTGATAAATAACAAGACATAATTGTATACAAGTAATTCATTCGGCAATACACATATATTTACTATCCAACAAAAAATTAAACTAGCATAGCCTCTTATTAAGTTTTGAATCGAAATGTACACTAGATGTACATTTACTGTCTCAGTCTTAACAATTAACCATACTATATTTAAATTTTATAGACAGTAAATAATAATTGTTTGGATTTACTTTTAAAATCCACTTGACTTAGGGGAATCCATGTTGATCATCTCAATTATTTAGACAAATTCAATAATTGGACAATATATTCAATATATAAAATATTGCATAAAATTAAGAAAAATTAACACAATAATAAGCCAAAACAATAAATAAAATAACCATAATTTAATAAACCAACATGTAATCCAAACAATCTACTCAATGTTCATATACATACATTAACATTGGACAGCATTAACACATAAATAATGTTAATATCTCCAAAGAATAATACTACACAAATATAGTATTAAACACATGTCTGCCAATTGGATACACAATGTACCTTTTCCAAAGTGTTAAAATAGAATTCATAAGTAGCCGTGTCAACTTATCAAAAATTCTATAAATCATACGACCTTAAAGTGAATCTCCCACTTCTCACGATCTCTCTTTGCGATCATGGTAATAT
The DNA here is from genome assembly GCA_948243855.1 of Flueggea neowawraea. Classification (NCBI taxonomy): domain Eukaryota; kingdom Viridiplantae; phylum Streptophyta; class Magnoliopsida; order Malpighiales; family Phyllanthaceae; genus Flueggea; species Flueggea neowawraea. The sequence goes on along the minus strand of CAODLS010459570.1, from coordinate 8,774 downwards.
TGGACATACCAATTTCAAAACGTTCTTACTCACAATAATTTCTAAGTGTCTTTCCTCAACATTTAAAGAATCATGTTTCCATGAAATTCTAGTATAGACTAATAGTTTAACCAATACTGGTGATGAGTATCATAATCTTTTATGAAGTAAGTGAACCTTCATCACCGTTGTACACTCAATGCACAATCAAATCTCCTGACGACCACCACCGTCCCAAAATACTCCCTTTTGGGAGTCGTGCAAATTCTTTCTTAATTCACACTATATTTAATACAACGTGGTTTTACCTCATTTATATATTTGTAATAAATTACAAATAAAACGAGTATATACGTACTTGCGTATTTCCCAAATAATTGAAATCTAATTTCAAATATCTAAATGAGAACCACATTTGCACGTTTTAAAACTAATTATTTTAAAAACTAATTTTCAAAATAATTTTTGGCTGAAAAATGCAATTTCTCATAATTTTTTGAGCACTATTTATACACCAATAAATTGGAAAAATAGTTCAAGAACTAAAAAAATTGTGAAAAATATACCCAAAATTCCATAAAAATCAATATTTTATATCTGCAAAAAATGGTGGTTGGGACACGAGGCACGCGCGCTCACGCTCCAAGTGGATGAGAGAACGCGCGCACACCCTCAACGTGTGGTCTACACTCGTGCACTGAACTTCGGCCACGTGTCACAATGACGTTCGGACACGTGGCAACTATACCACGTGTCACCATATCATTGGATACATATGATGACATGTCGGTCCAGTTAGCATGCCAAGTGTCATCGATGTGTACGCCTATATGGCACTATTTTTCACGTGTCGCCATATGATTGGATATGAGTGCTTACGTGTCAGAAAAGTCATCATGCCATGTGTTAACTTTGATGAATTCCACTCTCAGCCTAGTGACTCGTTCTGAGTGGTCCGTGTGGGCGAATCACAGATCGCCACGTTGTCGTTCTTATCAGATGAATAAATTCATCTGGGTTGCCTCACTCAGTATTTTTCAATCGGGTTTTCGTCGATTTGACGACCTTCCCGATGGAATTTCGGGACGAAATTTTGGTAGGTAATGTTTTTGAGGTCTCTAATCTCAAATATTTTGTCAGAATTTCGAAATTCCAACTTTCAAAATTTGACTCTGGATAGACTCGAACCAAAAACGACGTTCGAGACAAAATGTCGAATACTAAAAAATCACAGTAGACATTCTAGACATAGACCAACAATATGTTCGAAACATATTCGAAAAACTCAAGTTGGCTCTGATACCAATGAAGAAATCCTATATCGGTTAACAAATAAACAGTATAATAAATAGGTTCGACTTACTGACCTCGATTCCAGGGGAAACTAGCAGCGGAGCAGGACCAATTCTATGTTGCTCTTGCGAGCAAACCACGATTAAAATGTCAACGGGGTGCTCGACTGTTTCACAGTCTAGATGCCACATGCGATCTGTGTAGGACTCGAGACAGGAAGTCGAGACCTCTCTCTCTCCCTCTCTCTCTCTCGTTGAGAGCTCTCTCTCTCTCTTTGTGTGTTGTCGGAGTTGTGAAGGAAAGGAAGGAGCAAAACTCCTTATATAGGCCCTCAAGCGGCCCAACAAGCCCATTTCATCTCTAACTCAATTGGGCTTGCAAATTGGTCTTGGTTTACGTCCCGGTTCATACCTTAACTAACCGAATTTAATTCTCCTCAATTGGACTTTCTAATTAGTCTCGGCCCACGGTTTTGGTTCACACATCGACTGACCAAGTTCGGTTCGTCCGTCATGTGCGGACCACTTTTTTCAACAATAATTGAATGTGTTTAGTCAAATCGATTAAATATTTAAACCCTAACTAATATATATATATATATATATTAAACACAGATCCCAATAAATTGAATGAGAGGTTTCCATGCAATTTTATTTCATTAATTTTTCTCTGCCAATTATATGTGTTGAAATTTGTACAACGTGTGTGTGGTAAGATCATGCATGCTTAGCTGTCTATGGATTTAATTAATCTTCAGAAAACTCTAGTTAATTAATCGTTTTAATTTTTTAATTTTTGTTAATTTTCTCTGCTGTGCCACGGCAAGAACTAGCTACCTTACTTCAACTTGTATAAATATATAATTATAAATTATTAACTAAACTGTGTTTAGATCCATTAATTGTAATTTCATGCGGTGGATTGGGATAGAAGTACATTTTTGTACCTAATAAGGTTTGACTATGGCTGCATTTAGTTTCTGAGTTGTTTGTACGGATGTCCCATAATGAAGAATCAAATCAATTTATTTCTGCACGGATCGAATTGTATATGTATGAGATCAAAATACGGATGCAACTTTATAACATTTTTTAAGTTTTTTAATTACCTAGAAAATATCTTTGACAACTCTTAGCATGGGAGATATGAAAAACTCATAACCGATGTATATTCACAGAATTTTCTTCGAGGATATTGCACTTAGATGCTTTCTCCATTTGCTTTCTTGTTGATAATGTAAGCATTGGGGTTTTTGTTTTGACAAAATGGATATTTACTGATCATGTCTTGACACTATATTGACTTAGGATCAGTTATAACATTTTATGCATACACTATCACAAATTCACGATTTAGCATCAAAAAATTAGTAGCGAAAAAGATTTAAGTGTGTAAAAGTCGGCGGTTTTTTTTTTGTATTGATAGCGGGTTTTCCTCTTTTTTCGATGCTGTAGTATTAACTATGTAAAAATACTTTGATTAGTGGAGGTTTTTCTACTTTTTCGATCTATTTAATTATTTGTTAATTTGTTTAACAAAATTTCACTAATTATAGAAAACGAACTAGACTATACTTAAATTTTGTCTTTATTTTAAAGATCTGTGTCAGTTTGATTAATTATGGTTCCAAAACTTTAAACAAATTGATTTAAAAAATTTTGTGTTATAAACTTACAACCATAGTAATTAAGTTTCTCAACTATCAATAAATACTCAGGTGATTTTTAGATGTTTGCAGAGTAGCTTATGACTAGCTAAGCATTGACATAATTAATGAACACAAACTGGACACGACTATGCATCAATAGACAACAATCATCAACAATATTATTGTATCAAAGTATGGATGGGTTTACTAGCCATGATTTATTTTGTCAGATTTGATCAGTTAGAGCATCTCTAATACACTAACCTATTTTAGGGTTAATAAACCTATCACATTAGTAATTCACTAACTCCTCACTCAACCAACTATTTTTTCTAATACACTAATTTCTCACTAAACTCATAATCACTTCACTCATTATTTCATTTATTTATAAAATCTTAAATTATAATAAAAAATACTTATTTGACATAAATATTTTATGAGTTAATATTTGAATTAAAAATACTATTTTAAGAATCATAGTGTATATTATTTATTTTAATAATTATTTAATTAAATATTTAAAAATAATAATTTTAGTAAAATGAAATTTAATGATTGATTGAATAAATATTTAAAATAAAATTTAAATCCAAAATTAAAAATTAATTTGTTTGAAAAAAATATTTATTTGACATAAAAATATTTTGTGTGAGTTATTCCACTTATTCTTTCAACCGAAAATATATTTTAATATTTTTAATATATAAAAATATATAAAATAAAAATTGAATTATTAAAAAATTTTAAAAAAGTCTATTTATAACGTTAAAAGACAAGAATAAAAAGTAAGAAACAAAAGAAAAGAAAAAAAAAACTAAAGAAAATAGTATAAAAAATATGTGGAAACCACTCTCAATTGGTTGGTGTATACCAACCAATTGAGAAACAACAACCTTTCCCTAATGGGGAAGGTTGGGGTACAAACCCCCAAACTATTGATGCCCTTAGTGCCTCCATTATAAATACACAGTTGGGAAGAAGCAGTTAGCGCTTTCTTTAAAGAAAAAGTTAAACCTAAAAGTGAGACCAACCCCTCGAGGGTAGGCTAGCTAGAGAAGGGCACTGTCCTAGGTTCATACGGCGCAGGTTCGAGCTCATGAGAGAGTGATGTAATCCCAGGTAGTCCCGGTTGTCATGGACTCATATCACGCATTAGAGCTTGGTTGATCAGACGTCGGGCTGCTAGCCTCAATAAAAGGTTGCGGTGACGACACTCGTGACTCGGACCCAAGTCCGACTCCGAATGCAGCTATGACTATTCGAACATGCCGCAGCGGGGAATAACGCTTGTATTGTAACGGGAATAACGCCTGTATTGTAACGCCTAGCAGAGGTATGCTCCTACTGCTCGCTCCCGACTCCCTTTTTGTTGGAAAAAAAGAAAAAGTGAGACCAACATATTTGGAATTCATTCATTGTTCATATGATTTTCTTCGAGTATCATAATTCTAATCTACTTATATTCATTGGTCTTAAGTGTCAATTAACCTAATTAACCGCTTTGTATTTTCTACTTAAATTCTGTCATTTTGTTATCATTATACTATGATACTTAACGGCCACAAACGGATGGAAGACAGGAAGATAATTATAATATAATTTAACTTGTCGGTGTAAAGTGAGAAAGATCAAATGCATAATTGTAAAATGATAACAAGATCAACAATTTCTTTCTTGTCTCTTAATTTGATCAAATAAGTACTAGGAAAACTTTATCTCTGTTGTAAATCATATCTCCTAATGATCATATGATTAAGTCCACCCAATCGAGCACTTGGATCTGTTGTTAGTTTTCATGGTTTTGTGTTTAAATAGACATCTCTAGTGGCCTAAAAGATGAATGATTGGTATTTTATGTAAGTGTATAGAATCGATCTAGTAATAAATCGATAGTATTCTAGGTGTCGAATCCTAAAGAGCATGAGATTAACTATGATGCACGCTAATAATTGAAAAAGGCTGAATTTAAGTAAATCTGGATAAATAAACTAACAATATTGCAAGAATTAAAATAAAAACAGCAAGTCTCAAAGAACAACATGGGGCAATTAAGGAGGTGGGACTACATATTTCACCTAACTGAGGAATTGACTTCCAAATTTAGGATTGATACATGCAATGAATAACAACAGTTAATTCGTTATAGATCTCTGATGAGCAACTAAAACTATGTCTACACTAATAGTGTTTATCTGTCGATACAATATGGATTAATATAGACCCACTAAGAACTTTAGCCTATTGTTATTAGACAAAAGTAAAAATATGTCTATCGTTTTTTGTAAACGTTTACTGTCCTATTGCACTATTTATGTTTCATTTGTCGATGTTTCAGACAAATTCTAAGATAAATCTTTACGGTGGTCAGTCACAGAAATTGCAATTAAATCAAGACAATAAATCATTGCATAAAACCAAGATTAATCATTAAGCAAAAAACATCAATCTAAATCCTTCAATCAATTCCCCAAGTTAGGCTACATATTTAACCTTAGCTTAGGGTATTTAGTTACTCATAACGATTGTAAACAAAATCAAATCAATCAAAGATAACATAAACATGGGAGTTCAAGAGAAGAAATAAAAAAATAAAATTTGAATAATGTAGTCTTCTCTTTCCTCCTTGAAAACCTTCAATTGCTCTCTGTCTTGATGCCTCAAGTCTGCCAAAAAGTCCTTAGAAAGTAGAGGGGAGATGTCTTTTATACTACATTGGCCGCCCTCTATTTCAATCCTGCTAAAATTATGTTTTTGCGACGTTAGTGAAAAATCTAGTTTTGACTCCAATTCCCAACCCTCAACCAGAATTTTTTTTTTGTTAAAAATCAACTTGTATTGCATAATTGTACAAAGTACATTTTCATTGGTTCATTCTTGATCATCCTTACCGAGCTCTAACTCACATCTAGACAAAAAGATAAGAATGATCGAGAAATGAACCAAATATAGCCTATACTCATCAACAAAAAAAAACTATACATGACTAAATTCTGAAACACACAGGTACTAGTCTAAACAGCCCTATGCACAACAATATATCCTGCAACTCTAAGTTTGACATTATTAAGCACAAAATTTACAACTCTATCAGCATTAGGAGACAAATTTTGAAAGGGCCCTCTATTCCAACTCACTTCCCTACGCCAAGGTAAGATCATGCACTGATTCCTGCAATGGGAAAATAATTGCAGCCAAACATTTGCAACAAAATCACAAGCAAAGAACAGGTGGTCCACAGATCAGGGTAGGAATTACAAAAGACACAAAGATCATCTGGTACATAACCCCACTTAATCAAGCGACTTTTAATAGCAAGCTTGTTTTGGAGAGCCAACCAAAGGGTAAAGATGCACCTGGGAATGTGTTCAGGTCCCCAGACTAAAGAAAACCAACCAACATGCAGGTTCTTGGTTCTTAAAAAAATTCCAAGCAGCTTTAACTTCATAGTGCCCAATAGAGGAAAATTACCACTGCACTCTATCAGATATGTCTACATTTGGGTTTACCAAGGAAACCACATGCCACGCAGAAACAAAATCATCATTTAGAGGGGGAGGTAGATGCCACCTATTAGAGTACCAAACCTCCGCAACTTTGGCCTCTCTAGAAATGCCCGAATACGAAATGCAAAGTGAAGGGAATTTATCAGCAATATACTTATCCCAGAAGCTCAGCTTTTTCAACTTCTGCCTAGTTATCCAAATGTCCCATAAGGATTGTTTAGCAGTTAGCAAATCCCAATTTTTCTTACCAATGGCTGCTTTGTTCCAGGCAAGGAGATCCTTAATGCCTAACCCTCCTTCAATCTGTGAATAACATCACAAATTTTTATTTTCGAAACATACATACCATACGACGTTTAGCATATTATAACTTCACATAATCATTTTACTCCCTCTACATTTGACTCCGCAATCAAAAAAAGGCTTTTCAATCAACAAATATAGATTCCAACACTTCAATCTACCTAAACAATCATAACTTAGCAGCGTAGTGCTTTCAACGACTCAAAATCAAAAAGTATTCTTTTTTGTAATATTAGCTCCACCAAGATAAATATCCGATTTCTTAGCGCTGCAGGCAATACTAGAGAAATTTGGAAACAAGAAAGGAAAACAAACCCTTTGCAGTTGCAAAATTCATCACATCAATAGCACCATCACCAATCCAATTCGCAGATACTTTAAAAACATTAGATAACAGAAACTAATCGCAGAAAGCAAAAGCAAGGAAGTAGAATCACCGCCCTAACAAAGCAACGCGATCCTTCTGAATCGCCTGCGAAAGATTGATATCGAGCAGTTCGCAACGAATTGGCATTTCCATTTCGTAAAACGGATTCTTCAACACATAATCTGTATATAATTCGTATATATACTTCAACAGCCTCTCCATATGCTGCGTTCTCGGCTCACACACCACGAAGAACTTCGTCCCTTCAAACAGATCACAAATATTTATATCAGAATGTCAAGAAAGTAACAGAAATTGATTTTGTTGAATTAGAAAAAAGAGAATACCGGTGAGTGACTGGAAGCAATGGAGGTCGAAAGTGTCGACTTCGAGGAGCTCAATTCCGAAACAGCCGGTCGTCGGAGATAGTTGCTGAGAGATCGCGTGCATTGAATGCCATAGGCTCGCCACTCTCAAGCTATAGTTCGTGTCCATCCGTCCCGCAGATCCATAATCCTTTTTTTTTCGAAAAAAATTAAAATTAGACGCATCAAACAAAATTCACTTCTTTTTCGATTTTACGAAAAAATTGGATACGTACCTTATAAAAGATTAGACCTCCCGATTTGTTAATGATGTATAAACTGTAAATTGCCACCATTTCCAGGGGCAATTTAGGAATCCAAAGAGTCGAATGAAGAAGAAGAAGAAGAAGAAGAAGAAGAGATGGAAACGCAGTCACTAGTTACTACTAGCCGGAAGGAGAGATAGAATCTGGTGCGTTCAGTTCTACTAAAACTACCCGTCAACTAAATGGGACCCACACTAACCGGCTGACATTAACCCACGTTTACAAAAAGTGCCACGTCGGATTTGGTAGGTGAGCACTTGGTTTTATATTCACACAAGAAGGAAGCGAAGCAAAGAAGAGAGAGAGGCAATGGGAGGTGTAGTGATGGAGCAACAAGATTCACCGACGATAGAAATCAACGGTCTGAGATTCACGTATCCAGGAATCGATGGTCATCCACCTCCGGGGTCGAAGCCATTGATTGACGACTTCAATCTCAAACTCAACGCTGGTGATCGCTGTCTTCTCGTCGGATCCAACGGCGCCGGTTCGTTTTCTCTTCTCTTCGTTTAAAAAACAACATTTTTTTCTCTTTTTCTTCAAACAGTGACGTCATGAAGTGATAAATTTGAAAAATAGGTAAAACGACGATACTGAAGATACTGGGAGGAAAGCACATGGTGGAGCCGCAGATGGTTAGGGTGTTGGGAAGGTCTGCTTTTCACGACACTTCGTTAACTTCTTCCGGAGATCTCTGCTATCTTGGAGGAGAGGTTTGTGTACTTTTTGGCCTTTTTGTGATGGCTGCTTTATGTTGTGAATTGGACAGATAGTGAAGAAATTTGTCGACTTTATGTCTATGAAAATTAGTTTCATGCTTTAGTTATATTGCTGAAATCGAGGTAATGGAATGCAATGTGTGGTTTAGTTTATGGAATGTTCTGGAAAAAAAGGTCGTTTAGTTAGTTAGTTAGTTAAGGTTTTGTTATTGTGGTGCTTGGGAGCTTTATTGAAGTTGTTTCTAAATGCAATTGCTTTATTCCGACGGTTTGTAGTGGCGCCGAGATGTTGCATTTGCAGGGTTTGAGGTTCCTATACAAATGGATG
>CAODLS010459499.1:0-17665 GCA_948243855.1 Flueggea neowawraea | reverse complement strand
GTCATTGCACGGCGGTGTGAAAATGCTATATGGGTCAATGTTCCCCTGCTCCCTCCCAGCGAGATCAAGAGCCTTAATGCAATCTGGTGATGGGTGCTGGGATGATTGAAAATAACAGGCAATACGCAAAGTTCGATAAGTGGAATCAGAAATTAAACCATGGGTCCACCAATGCTCAAAGGTGCCAACCAAGTCATGGTAATCATCAGTGACAACATTACCAACCTGAAGAATATGATTAAAAAAATCATTAATTATCATTAAGTAATGTAAATTGAGCTAATATAAATTTCAGTTTTAAGTGCTTACCAAAGACCCCTTGAAGTTAATCACCGGATTGTGGATCCACTTGTTCCTTCCATAAACCAGTTGCGACAACTGAGGAACATAATGACCTGAAATTAAATGATGAAAGCTTAGAAATAGATTTCCTTTCCATTGACAAAGAAAATACATACAAGTTATGACCAACGTATCTAGAGTGAATTTAAAGGAGCAAACAAGGAAACAAGATATTCAAACCTGCATAAATTTTCCCTAGCAATGTAGAAATCTCTATGTATGTATTGCGGAAACCTTTCAAACCAATTAACTAGAAATGCATTTGCATCTTTAGCTGTATTTGGACAACATTCAGGTTTCATAATAATTCAGAGAAATCAGAATCTACCCAACTTAGGCAAAAGATTGTTGCATCTAAGAATTGGCTGTAATAATCAACAATAACACAACATACCATTTCTGTGGTCACCCGCTGTTTACAAATCTGATGTTGCATTGGTGTAAGAAAAACCCACACCAGCTGGGCTTCAAGGAATATCATTAACATTTACAGAGAAAGGAAATCATGCTACATAACAAAGAAATTTTGAATGCAGTAGACAGGTTTCATAAAGTTTAATGAAGACCTGTATTTCAGGGTTTTAAGTTCACCATAATGTGTTGTAGCTATTGAAGTCATACCCACCACAATAATAGCAAACTAAACCTGAAATTAAATCGAGCAACCTAAACCAAGATTCAAATGAAGTGAAACAGGAGTAGAGAACTGAAATTAAACTCAAATCAAGCGACAAAGCAAACCCATAATCCTCAAAGATCGACAATCTGAAATACCTTAGGGTTTAGTGCGTGAAAGCGCTTTGAGAAAGAGAGATCAACTAGAGACAGAGAGCGGCCGAGACAGAGACATCAACGAGAGACATCGCGACCGAGAGTGAGAGAGACATCAATGAGAGACAGAACTTGTCCGAGAGAGAGAGCAACGGGAGGCCGAGCGAGCAACAAAAGCGGCGAGCGGAGAGGGCTGGTGGCTCAAAAGAACGGCGTCGAAGATGGATGGGTAGATGCGGCTAGGGTTTAGAGTGTGTGAATGAGGAAGAGGGCTGGTGGCTCAAAGTACAGATTATCAAGTTACCAGAACTAGCCAAGAAATAAAATAAAAAAATGTCGGTCCACAATTGACAACATTAGTTATGAAGAAGAAAATAGACAGAAGTCATTTCAAAAAAAAAAAAAATAGACAGAAGTTAATTACTTAGAAAAAAGGAAAAAGATATCATCTGGATAAGAGAGGAAAGCAAGGTTCTTGGAAGGAAGTATGGTAAGAGATCATTAAAAAGAGGAAAACAAGCCCCAAGGAGTCCCACCTGCCCTGTGAAGCGACTCTTTCTTCGGCAATGGAATGTAGAAGGACAAACTCCTCTTCTCATCATCATTGGAAAGCCAATGCACGGCCAGCAGCAGCGCCAACGACGTCACCACCAGAATCAACTTCAATTGGTCGAATATGCCATCCACCACCGGCTCGTAGTTGATGTAACATGACAACCCAATGAACATGAGCAGTATTACCAGGAAGAAGCATAGGTATATTGGTAATGGAGGCTGTTGACTTGAACCCGAAGATGAACAACCATTCCCCATCTGGTGATGCAAATTTGACGAAGAATATATTGGCTAGTTAAGCTAAATCAAAACAAATGATGAGATATGATGGGTATGAAGGATATTAGATAGAGAAAGTGTTATATAAATGCATTCTGCATATATGATTGTGCGGTCGTGATCATATCATCAACAAAATGAACGTTTTTTTTTACGGGAGAAAGGGAAACTGGGGGTGACCAGTAGGTAGCGTAGTCCTGTTGGACGTGATCATGCAAGTTTAATCATTCCCCTACTACGGAATGTTCCAAGAGTCATAACTGATACCCAACAACGGACTTGGGCATGTGCACGAGTGTGGTCACAGTAGCACCTCATCAAGAACTAGAAGTCGAGGCTTGAACAACCCAACTCAAGTGTATAACGCAGACCCATAGCAACCGGGAATACCCAAAATTACGCCCCTCCCCCCATAAACTCGAACCCGCACCTCGCGAACTGAGGTCAACATGCCCTCTTCGCTAGGCTATCCCTCGAAGGCTAAAATGAACGTTTTATAGTTAAGAAAAGTGAGGGTATTATAATAAAAGTTTGGTCCAATGCATGTTCGGTTTGTTAAATTAGAGAAGCAAGAAAAAGAGTGAGTGTGTTACTTGAAGAGTAATTCATAAAGATTCATCGTTTTGAGTTTGACAATGCAACGGGGATGCATATAATCAAGCGCAAGGGACGGTGCGTCTTTTCTTTATATATTGTGACCTGAATGTTTACGATATTTAATAAAATTGATTTGTAGGTTTGATTAAATAAATTGATGGCTAACCCAGTTTGGTTAAATAGAGTTTAGAGGTGACTCCTATTACATTGTATAACACTTAGTTCCATTTACTTTCTCATATAATCAATATTTTTAATGGAATTACAAATACTGAGCATATTGATCATACCATTCCTTTTAAACCATATAAAATTAAACTTAGGACTTAAAATCAAATATTGTTCAATAACATTTTCAATAACTTATATATTGTGTTTATAACATCACAAAATTTCAGCGCATATAGAGAATTCACCAATAGCATATAACAGATTATAAAGCAATAACTAATGCTTTCCAAATATCTCATGTAAGTACATAGTAATAGCATTACTTCAACAGTATATAAATATAGCACATAATACATAACGGGTTCACTCACAAGATAAAAAAAGTTACAAGTCTCCTAGCTAGTCTCCCGAGTCTCCCTGCTGCCCTTCTTACCTAATACACATATTTACACAACCTACTTTTCAATATAGAATGCGTATATATACTATTACATGCATGTAATGTTCAAATGATGCATGTTTCAATGTCAACACTTCTAATACATACTTATGCATGCAAGTTGGTACGAATTAATATATTCTTATAGGTTTCAATCCACTCTAATAGGCTTCTAATATTCTAGGCAATTGACGGAATGCAAAAGCAAGCATATTCCAACTCTAGATAGTATATGTTATTCTATCAAGTGGACAATACAAATGTACTCATTATATTCTCACATTTAATCCACATATAAAACACATATAAGGGTTTACTTACATTGAAATCTAGACATTATTTTGCTCTAATAAGGTCTACACGAATTCTCAAAATTACAGCTTCCATATATGATTTTTAGATTAGACGTGCTTACACTTATTCGTACCCATACGTAGGCTATGAAAATTTATAGAGACATACTAGACACATAAACCAAAAATTTTCATGTTTTACACTTCATCTACATGTGTCTTTAAATGTCTCAAAACAGGAATGCAAATACAAACTGAAATCTAAACCTAAACAGACCTATGTTCCAATTCATATGAATTTATGGTTATTCATGCTCTAATCCTTTTATTTGGAATTCAGACCTCTAAGCATATATTATAATGAAAACCATGCAGAGAGGAACGAAAAAAATCACTTCCTTAGCTGTTGAAATGCAAGCAACACAAGTAATGCTAATTTATCTGTAATTTAGACAATCTCGAGCTTTTCCATAGGTTTTTCTCACCAGTTCTGTCTTCCTCTCCTTTTTATCTCCTCTCCATTCTATTTTCTTCCTCTCTTATGTTTATGCATGACTTGAATTTGTTCTACCCTTTTTATTTTGGTTTTATCATGTTTTTAAGATTAAGCGCAAGTTGACGAGGTGCTTAGGGGATCTAATCAGAGAACACCATGTTTCTTCTTATTTTTAGGCTTTCTATTATACTTTGTACATCTAATCAACTCTAAATCTATAGACTATGGATGATAAACAACTAATCCTTGTCTCTACACCTAGATCAACATAATATTCGAATTACCTATTTACCCCCACTTGTAATTAGTTTATTTTAAGCTCTAATTCTCCTACAAATAATATGTACATCACTCTCTTAGGTTTTCTAAAGTATTTTCAAACTATATAGACAAATGGGAATATGACTTATGCAATATCAGATCAATGCATATATCTTATGTATATCATATGTGATGTATGCACATGTACATGCAATTTTGATCACAATGTGACATTTTTAGCTACATCTGTTGAAATTTGCTAGCTTTGCTGCTGAAAATCAAAATTAGAAAAAGTCAAAATTTAATAAATCAATTTGAGCATGTGATAGAATAAGAATAGGTGATATGATGTTCAAATTTGAAGTTTTTATTTCATGATTTTTACGCTTACGTTGTTACAATTTCCTCTATAAATACTTCCAACAATGCATGAATAAATACAACATTCACACCATGTAAACACATACTTTCAAGCTCACATTTTCCACTCCTCTACCACAAAAATAACCAACAAAGTGGTATCAAAGTTCTCTTGATCTTAAGTGGCTTAGAGCGTATAAGCTATATCACATCAATGATGATGAAGAAAAAGAAAAAGAATGCATCCTAGTGTTCTTCCCAAGATAAATAACCACCACAACCTACACCTATACACACAATACAAACACAACTACAATCACAACTACAACCCACAACTACAAGTCGATAACAATAATAAATACAATCAAAACAATGATGACAACAAATAACAAATACAACTACAATAACAAATGCCAAGAATGTTGACCATCACAACAAACAAACACAACAAGGACAACAACAACTTTAATGATGAATGTCCAACAACAATGACGAATGCCGAGAGCGATGACAACAGTTTCTTTACGAAGAGAAGATGATATCATTCCAAGAAACAAATAAAAGACGGTGTCATATTCAAGGAGGAGCTATTTCAAGACATGATAGTTGCAGTAAAATAGCAAAGAGGAGTGTTGAAATTTGCTATTTTTGTTGCTGAAAATCAGAATTAAAAGAAGTCGAGATTTGATAAATCAAGTTGAGCATGTGTGCTAGAATAAGAATAGGAGATATGATGTTACAATTTGAAGTTTTCGTTTCATGATTTTTAGGCTTAGGTTGTTACAATTTCCTCTATAAATACTTCCAACAATGAATGAATAAATACAGCATTTAAACCATATAAACACATACTTTCAAGCTCACATTTTTTACTCCTCTACCACAAAAATAACCAACAACATCAACACATACTGTATTGGTCACTTAACATATTTTTGCTCCCAAAAACTCCAGTTCAAGTATTATTTGATCGTTATTAGTCTAAATTCAAGTGTTTGATATATTCAGAATATGAATGAAAATACTTAATACAAGTATATTCATTGAAGCCAACTTGTATAAATGCATATTGAAAACAATTAGGTCATTGGTGTTCATTAAAGTGTTTAATATTTTCAGAATATGAAAGAAATTACGTAATACAAGAGCATATACTGAAGCCAAATTATATAGATGCATATCGAAAAGAAGTTGTATGAATGAGTGTGCTTTGAGTAATCATGATGTCATGCAACATGCATATATGCACCAGAATTAAAATAGATGGCTTAGTTAGTGGGTTGGTGAAGTGAAGCACTTCGTAATACACTTTTTGTTTCATTTCACTTTGGAGTTTTGACACTCCTACATGCGCCTCCAAAAGTTTCCTCTGTTTCTACACATTTAACACTTCAATACCAATGAAATAATGACAGGCAAGAAAAGTGGTGAAGTTAAATTTACACATCAAGTATCAACCATGTATAACTTTGAAGAATATAAGCTGAAAAAGAAGCATGCCTTGGCTGTCTGCTTAGTGGAAGTAACAATCAAGAATATACGCAGACACACTATTGACTCTAGGTCTAGTTATAAATAGCTCAACAAGAAACTTGGACTAGAGACCCTTTGTGAACTTGTGTGCATGACAAGTGTGTGCGTGTCATTCTAGCTTCTGAAATGGCTTTGCAAAGCTACACAGTTGTACTAACAGTGGTGATTGTGTTACTGTCAACTTATGGGACTAATTTTTCAGCTGCAGACACAGATAAAGACAAAGAGGAGTGTCAGGAGCCGCTGGTAGGGTTGGCAACATGCCTTCTTTACGTTGGAGGGAATGCCAAAACTCCAACGCCAGATTGTTGCAGCGGTCTGAAGCAAGTT
The DNA here is from genome assembly GCA_948243855.1 of Flueggea neowawraea. NCBI lineage: Eukaryota > Viridiplantae > Streptophyta > Magnoliopsida > Malpighiales > Phyllanthaceae > Flueggea > Flueggea neowawraea. The sequence goes on along the minus strand of CAODLS010459499.1, from coordinate 11,238 downwards.
CTCAAGACCGACAAGAAGTGTTTATGTGTTGTTATTAAAGACAGAAATGATCCTGATTTGGGTCTCAACATTAATGTCACTCTTGCTTTTGGCCTTCCCTCTGTTTGTCATGCCCCTGCTAACGTCTCTGCATGCCCTGGTATGTGATTTTCTATTCCTCTGATGATCATAAATTTTATTGTTCATATATATATTTTTAGCTGGATGGTGCAGATCTTCTGAAATTACCACCAAATTCACCAGAGGCTCAGGTCTTCTACCAATTTGGTAATGGCTCAAAGAATGCTGCAAGTTCCCCAGCTCCTAGTCCTAGCAGTAACAGTAAGCACACATCACTTAAATTTTTGTATTGATTGATCAGTTAAAAGACATGTACTAATGGTGACGTTGACATAAATGAACAGATGCAAAGAGTGAGGGAACAAGTGCTTCACAGAAGAATAGCAGTGGGAAGAATTCTGGATTTGTCTGGAGATTCTACTTTGGTATTTTCTTACAATTTACACTTGTTGCTAAAGTTGGAATTGACCTGTGATGTGATGTTGTTTTACAATCAAGAGCGATCAAGCATGGAGTCCGGTGATATCAGATTGTTGTTTCTATAAGTTGCAGAGGCCTGAGGGTAAATTCTTTTGCTGGTTTTGTTTTGAGACAAACTCTGTATGTGAAACTGGTGTTTATTGTGTCAACTTTTCAATTCATATGTAATCAACTATTTTACTTGAAAGTACACATTTTGAGCTGATGGAGCTTCAACAAGCATCAGGATTGCAATTCCTAGTTCCGCACGGAAATTTAGTGAGCACAAATGCTTCAGCAATTCAAAAATTTTCAGTGTTTTCAACACATTCCAAGAAAGTTTGAAATAACTCCAGCAAAATCTTGATATAACAGAGAGTAAGCAACTATCTTCAACTAATAGTGACTTGGCAAAGAAGTGGAAAAAAAAAAGAGCTAAGGATGAACGTATGTTGTTTGAGAAATTTAAACATTCAAGGAATCAAGAATGAAGTCCTAAGATGATTGAAGGAAACGACTGTATCAAATTCAAGAAGTGAAAAAGTTTACTTGTGGGCTTACAGTTAACCTTTGTTCTTTTCTACTGAGCTTTCAATAATCAAAAACTAGAAGAAATGGAGCAAATATTGACCAAGTCTACCTCAATTTTGAATCAACCTTCAACAATATGCTCCGACTCAGACTGAAATATGCTCATTCACTTCACCAGTAGTTTGTCAGTAGAAGTTGTTTTTCGGGGAAATATCCTTGTTTTGAAGAGTATTAATAGAGAGATGATATTCTTTTCATTTTTTTTCTTCTGGCCCATGAACGGATGATATTCATTTCAAAGAAAAAAAATTGACTGACGATATTTGTGTTGGTGTTGTATATAGATGGTTTATAAAGAGATGGGGTCTGGTCTCACTGGATGTGGAGTTGTCTGACAGAGAAAGGTCCGGTATTATGATTACCCAATAATTTAGCATTGCCTGTGGGGTTATCACAGGCGACGGTCCTACTGTGAGGGGGGAGAGTTTGGCGTCCATCCATTTCCAGTCTACCTAAAAGAAAAAGAGCATTGGAATCCAAAAAAATAAAAGGAGCATCTATTGTGTCAGAGTCAGAAAATTGAAGGTACGCCAGAATCAAAGGAAGCATAGAGCTGGGGTGGGACTCTTCTACTTCACAAAATTAAGGCTCACCCAACCCAAGCATGACCATTGCCTCACCCATGCTTGTTTAGGCGCGCCTACTAAGACGTTACCACCACCTACTTGTTGATCCATCCATGAGCTAACAAAGGACTAGCAGGAGTTTAGGCGCGCCTACTAAGACGATACCACCACCTACTTGTTGATCCATCCATGAGCTAACAAAGGACTAGTAGGACGGTCAATTAATTAAATAAAACTCAAACTAAATCGGAAGAAAACAAATAAAATCGCCTTTGGACCTTTCGATCAGCGACAAAGAAGTTATGATCTATCTCTGCTCTGCCTTCCATATCCACCAATACATTCTATCCCTTATTATTTGTTAATCCGAGAGATAGAGATTTTGACAAATTCCCAAGTTTTTCGGTCGTGGGCATTCAACGATGCCCCTCTTCAATCAAAATTTGGAGTCTTTTCTTGTTTCTCCTTTGGGTTTGTGTTGACTACCGCTACACTAGTACGTAAAGGCCGGTGTTCCCACACCAGTATTCATCCCATCTCCTCTGTTTCTTCCTTGTTGGTTTTCCCCTATTATTTATTCTATTAAATTTGTTGTTTTGGACTTTGGGCTTTGATTTGGGGTCGTAATGGAGAATTCTTGGTTACAAAGAAGTTGGCTTTAAATGATTTTTGTGAGAAGAAGGTGCTTTAAAGGGGGAGATTTTGCTTCTTGTCTTTGGTTTTAAGAAAATGGTGATTGGTTATGTTGTGGGCATCACTAAAGTATCTGCCTTTACTTTACCATCATATTTCACACCTTAATTTCTCTCAAAGTGATGTGGAGCTGTTCTTATTTGATTCGCATGGATATCTGGTTACACCAAAACTGAATGTAGTGCCAACAAATCCAATTGACTCGAGTTTGATTTTTACCTCTAGGAGTCGCCTCTTGAAAGCTATTTGTGCATTTAGCTGAACTAGCAAATTGAAGGAGTTTACTTGTGCCCCTTCCTGAACTTCCATATGTTTTTCCGCAGATTCCTTAAGAACATAAACTGAAGTTCTGGACCTGCTCCGAAGTTTGAAGAGTTTATTAGCTAAAGCTGGTGGAGCATAATGAGCAATGGTAACAGAGATGAAGATGATGATTCATTGTCACAACCCGTCGGGAGATGGTCCGTTTTCTACTATGCCGTGGGTCAAATGCTTAATGACATTACATCTGCCTGTTGGTTTACCTATCTCTTGCTGTTTTTGACAGATATTGGGCTATCTCCAAGGTATCAATCTTATTTGGCCAGCAGTTTTTACTACATTTTTCAGAGAACTTTCATGTTGAGCTTCCTAAATATTTATATGAATTTATATTTGTCGTTCATCTTTTTCCTTTCATATATATGTAGTTTTGTGCTGGAAATTACACTGGTTGTCCCTAAATGTCATCCTACGTTTGAGTTTGCGTTAATTTAAATGAGTATGTTAAAATTGGATTTCCTACTTTTTTTTTTTCTGTGAGCACATGAATTAACTTGGGCTAGCAGCCAAATTCTTTGACAGAACAATTTTTACCTTCACATTTATTGATAATAAGTAAGGTTTCTTTGTTGTGGCAGATGTATGGATGCATGTGCTATAAAAAAGCTCTCATGTTTCTTTTCTGCAATTCATGTTTCAGGGAGTCTGCCATAGTAATGCTTTCAGGTCAAATAGCCGATGCATTTGCTACAGTCTTCGCTGGTGAACTGGTATTTGCTCCATTTCTTTGTCTTGTGAAGTGACATCCTTTGTCTGCTCGCCAGATTATTTTTAGTGGTCTATTGTACATACAGAGAGATAAGTTGAACTAGTGATATTATCATTGTAGCTACATTGGCTTAACTTAAGCTATTAGCTGGAATATTGTCATTTGTAGCTATAATTATTTCATGTTCATCAACAATAGAAATTGTTTCATACAGCATGTCTGCTGCGATCTTTAACGTGGGATGGGCTGTTACTCAAGTTTCACACATGTAATGAGACATCTTCTAATATGTTCTGACTACAGTATCCTCAAAGATCTTTTCTTTCTTTTTTTTTTTTGGATAAGTTATTTCTTTCTTTTTATTTTGGTCTTTTAAAATGCATAAACAACATTTTCTTTACCTGCCATTTTGAAATTTTAGATTCTCAAATCTTTATCAGCTAATTTGCTACTGCTTATTGGTCCTTAACCCTGAGAAACAAAGCAAAATGTTATCATAAAACTTATTGTCTTCAAAAAATGAGATTGCCAAAATCACCATTTAATGTTTTTTCCCTATTTTTTTCACCCTTCCATTCCATCCATATCGAATGGCCATGCATTTTCATTGCTTCCTTTCCATGTATTCTCTGTTTATAGTTTTATATCTTTCTGAGTCAACTGAAGAGAATCTCTGCTTCCATCAGTACTAAACTACTTATATTTCACTTGGTTATTGAAGGTCTATGGTAAATTGTATATCACTGAATTCAAATAGCAGGGTGATGATGACAAGCTGTAGAAATGCTTTTACAATGGTTAGCATCTATCTTACTGGTTGACTTATGATTCTGGGAATTCTTAATACTTCCTAATTGAAGATGTGTTTTCTTTTGTCATAGGTTGCTAATCTGAGCCTCTACGCTATTGCTTTTGCTGTATTCAGTGCCACTAAGCCAATAACACATACTGATATTGAAAATCAGGTATGAGTATACATTCGGAGGTAAAACTTACAATCTAACTTCTAGGATCTTATTTTGATTAAATGACGTTAACTGTGCAGTATCAATGGATTGCCTACTTGTCAATTTTTATTGGCTGCTATTTTGTGGGAATATTTCATCTTGGAACAAAGGAGCCAAGGTATTTCTGTTTGTTAATTTTTTTTCCCTTTAGTTCTTGGTGGTGTTCCAATATGTGCCTATGACAGATAGTGTACCAGAAATTTGATGAATAAACTTTTGTAGTTATAGTTACCATTAGTTCTAGATTAATATGCTTAGATATGCGTATGCAGCAGTGAAGAATAACTTGCATTTTCCCACATGATTCATACGACAAATTTCAGTTTTTTGGAAACACTCATAAGGTTTTATTGAGTCTTCTGTTATTACTGGTTTTTGGTTAAAGTAATGGGTCTGTTTGGTTAAAATAATGAACTTACTCCGTTTGGTGTAGATTACAAAAAAGTGTGCATGGAAATGGTTATACAAGGATATCATGGGCTTACTGGTTCAGGAAAGTTTTGTACTATCAAGTTGGTCTTGTCTATGTTCTCACAAGACTTGTACTGAATGTCTCACAGGTCGGCTCAATTCTTTTTCCAGCATTTTTTGCTTGTTTTAACCGAAAATATTTATTGTTGTTGTTGTTGTTGTTGTTGTTGTTTATTGATGAGATGCATGGTTGTTCTACGTATAATACGAGGAGTTAAAGTAATGCTGGTATCTTTATCACTACCTGGGAAATTTCTTTGATCGATGTCTTAAAAGAATCCTCTCAGCAATTCTGGAAGAAATTATTTTACTCAGTTGTTTCAGCAATATGACTTCTTTTTTTCTTTTTCAACCTCAGGCATATCTCGCTTTCTATGTTATTGATGATTTGCGAATGGCACAATCTGCTAAAGCTTTGGTAGGTGGAAACATTAATTTATACGTGTCAACAATCTAAACCGATGAAGCTGATTAATTGTCAAATTAATCATGTTTAGGTACCTGCAATTATCTACATCAGCAGCTTTGTTATCTCTATAATTATGCAGGTAGTTCTCTCATTTCTTTGATATCTAAATAAGAGTTGTTTATTTGTTGGTTGTGTTGATTATTAAACATTGTGTTCAATACTGCAGGAAGTTCCATGGACTGGCCAACGCCTGAAGGCCTATTATACTGCTGGTGGCATTGTTTGGGTATTTTGTGGTGCAACCACTCTTGTTTTACCTCAAAGCATGAATGCTTTCATGTATGTCTTATCAATATTTATTGGAGTTTCAAATGCTCTAATGACAGTACAGAGCTAACATCTCACTTTGGAAGCTTTCTTATTTTCATTTTCATAATTGAACCTGTAACCCTTCATGTCATAATGGCACTACCTTGTGTCATTGATCACCATCACTAGTTAATGAAAATTTGTTTATCTTCATTTTCTTCTTCATATTTTGGATTTACTTTGTGAAATGAATGGCAGGTTACTGGAGTGAGCATGCAAAGTTTTCTGGTTGGTACAGATCTAAATGGCTGTGCCTTTGTTTATGGATCATTGAGCTTTCTAGACAAGATGTCTTGTGGGCTTTCTTTATATGCTCTTCAATCATTTCAAGGTAAGTTTTCAGAGGCTATTCCTTTTTTTCCCCTTTTGCAATGCATTTTAAGAGTTCAGTTGTTCATTTATTTATTGTGTTCGGGGACTGGGTTGGAGGAGAAAGTACTCCAGAATCCTCAGAAGATGCATCTTTCTCGAGGGTTTTGAGTGCCAATTAGTGATATTATGCTTGCCTTCTGCTTTAATTGATTTTAACCGTGCAAAAAAGAGCTTTCAATTCTTTCGTTCTAGTTATGAGTTTATTTTAAGCCTCCAGTGTCTTAGACTTTTCTAACTTCTTTTTGTCCTGTTTTTCGGCTGCAAAGTGGTTGTTGCTGTAATTTTACTGGATGTTCTGGTGGAAATTTTCACATCCTATGCATAAAGCTTCACTGCTCTGTTTCCTCTCTCATTATCGTTGTAAACTAACTTAACATGAGCGCAGGCTCCTCACCGAAGGTGCAGAATGGCCTTTCTACTGGTTATATTTCAGTCACAAGGTATGGCTTGGGTCTTGTTCCAGCTTTTTGTTTGCTTGTTGGGGTGGCTGTTACTTGCACTATGAAACTCGATACACATTCAAAACCTTTCATGGAGCCTCTTTTGGAGTAGTAATGCACAAATGAGGCTGTTTGTTGTAAATAACAGTAACATTTTTGAGCACCTGATGTATTACATGTTTGAACTCTGACTGCGCGATTCTGGTGCTGCTAAAGGATTTAACAGTTTAGGTGCAGATGAGTCAGCATTCTCTGGGTATATCATTACATTTAAATGCTTCACACTTGCGTTATTTAGATAGGAAATTGTAACATGTAAAATAGCTCATACAAGAAAGTTGCAACAAAAATGTGACATTATGATTCTTGGACAGATTTGTGCTGTATTATTCCCATCACCATGTAACGTGTAAGCTTAACTGGAACAAAAGTTGCAAGGAATTGTTGCAAAGATTTCATTCCATTATTTTCACTTGTAGGTTCAAAGCTTGTTGATTGTTCATGGTGATGGGGAAGTAATTGTAATTCAGCTAGGTTTCCTCCTCGACCTAGACATTGAGTTTTCAGATTTCTCTGCTGTTATAACCATACTAGGAAGTCCGCCAGAGATTATAAAATATTTCAGAATATTATGATAAGAATTGGCATAGTCTGCTTAAGAATTTTGTTCAGAAGAAATGCATGCATGAAATTCAGGCAATATACAGCGATTTTTGGATGTCACCGAAAATAATTACATGGGCAGGTGTGGTAGAGGCTTTTTTGTGGATTGCTGGCCACGTTTCACCTTGATTAAATGACTCAACACTTTTACATATCGACCCACCATTCCTTTCAGCTTCATTCGTTCTTGGTTCTGTTTTCTAACCACCTGAAGTTGTTTCTCTTCTTCTGTAAAGTGCTCTTCAAGCGAATTTCTTTTGCTGTCATTCATTTTCTCTCCATTACTGCTAATATTCCTGCTTTCTTCTTCGTCCTGTTTGTTTATGAGTTGCTTCAAGCTTCTTCGATCACTTTCTTCTTCATCTTGTTTATCAACGACAGAACTGGTGATGTTCTCTTTGGACGAAGCACCGTTTGGTGTCAGGCTCAAAGGCTTTCTTGTTCTCTTTGACATGCTAATGTCATAAATTCGTTTACTAGCAGGGTTGCACTCACTTTCCATTCTTGTTGATCGGTTGAGAATTGAACAAGTATTTGTAGTTTGCTTATATGAAGATTGTACAATACCAAGAAACCAACATGTGATTGTAGAAATTTAGAAGAGGAAAATTAGTGAGTTTTAACGTGCTAACTAAGAAAGTAAAAGGTAAAACGTCTCTTTTTTAGTTTGTCAAACTCTCAACCGAAGGATTAACCTTCCCCCTAGAAAGTTGCTCTACATTTTGCAGAATGTGAAGTATTACCAAACACCAAGAATCGGTTTTAGTCACTCTTTACCAATCACCTCCTTCACCTTCTCACACTTCTATTTTTACCCTTCATTATCACTTGAACATCAAAATTTTTTGTTTGCTTGTTAGGTCTTTTATATGCTTTCATCAACAGTACATATATATGTAATCTTGCGTCAGAATTTCTTAATTTGAGGATTTCTTTGAATAGAGCCTTTAGGGTATAATGGTTTAGAGGCCACATTGCTTGTTAGAGTTGTATTTGTAAAATGATCTGGCTAATCGTGCCGCCCATTCGTTATCTAGGGCAGCTCATTCTTGGTGAAGTCTTCATGTATGCGGTTTTCGGCCCCTATTTGTAACGCTGGAGCATTGGCAGCTGATCTGCATTAATGAAGTTTCGTTTGGTAGGAAAAACCACTATTTAGTCCCTAATAAAAATTTATTGAATTTATCAACTTATAACACAAGTTATCTCCCATTAATCTACCGAAAATAAACATAACTCTCAGTTAAGCTATAGAAGTTATAGGACATGTCATATATGATTCCATTTTTCTTTGACTTTTGTCCATAGCTAAAAAATTAAGTCGTTGTATAATGAAAGAAAAACTGCAACAGACCAAAGGAAGTGCTAAAAAGTTAACAAACATGGCAGTCCAAAACTTGTCTTATTGGCTTTGGAAGTTAGCTTTTTGCAGGATAAAACTTGGGAAGATGGACAGAGTTATATGAAGCTGCACCACTGCAAAAAAATCTCAATCTCTAGATTCACACTTGCATGCCATGTACCACTTTTACTTTTCCCCTCTCAGCGGGAACTGCAAAAAATGCAGCTTCTCCAATGTCAGTCGCTTTGAGATTTTCACTCTCACTTGTCACGCACTCCCCTCTTCACTAACCTACACACCACCCACCACTACTAGCTTCATATTCTCCTTTTCTCTCTTTTCTTGTAGTGCCATGGTGGTGCTTCTTGCCAAAATGAAGGGTTTCAACTGAAACTCAAGAAAACGGCCCATATTTTTTACATCTCCATATGGCCTCTCTGACGCCGGGGGTCCTGTCGAAGCTGGTGGAGAATGCAGGAAACAAAGACGCGCGTGTCACCGGAGAGTACCGCTCTGCCCTCCTCCAGGTCATAGAGATTGTGCCTTCCCTCTCCCCATCAGACCATACCAACCCCTGGCAGAGCAAAGGCTTTTTCTTGAAGCTCTCCGACTCTCTGCATTGTGCATACGTCTCCATCTCCCAAGAGGACTTGGATTTGGTACTCAGCGACAAGGTCCAACTGGGTCAGTTTGTTTATGTTTCACGTTTGGATTCAGGTTCTCCTGTTCCTGTGCTTCGTGGGTTGAAGCCCGTCCCCAGGAGACGCCCCTGTGTTGGCAGTCCCAAGGATTTGGTTTCCACTCATTTGTTGCCTATTACCTCTACCGCATCAGCTCTCACTCTGGATAACAAGAAGACACAGAAGAAGCAGCTATTGGTTTCTTCAAAGAAAGGTGGTTTGATGAAGAATGTTCCTGCAGAGTGTGGGGAGAATAGGAGATTGAGTTTGGACTCTGCCAGGAGGATCTGGGATCATACTCCTCTTGCCTCCACAAATGCTGCCAATGCACCCAATTTCAAGTCATCCACTAAGGTAATATTTACATATTTCTGCCAATAATACCTTGTCAATTAATTTGAATTTAATTCAGATGCATGTTTGTGGGTTGAGATGACAACAATACTCAAAATGTGCATCATTTAGCCTCTGTAGCTTATGAGTTTGGAGTTTCTGCTGTGCCCCAATCTATGCTCAAAATCAGAATCATCCACCAGTCCATTTTAGATTTCACTTCGGCTTGCTTATATGATATATGCTTTTTAGCAATTCTGATGTTGGATGCTCCTGCAGGGTCATTCTCACAAGAAGGCTCCTTTTAAGTATGATCAGTCTCTCAAGTCTTCACCTTTAAGCATTTCACCATTAAAGAACAAAAATGACTTGTTTTCAACTAAAGCGACTGCCAAGCCTGTGAAGAAAGACACCATCTCAACAACTGACTCTGCTCCTACCACTTGTCTCGTTAAAGTGCCCCTGCATTCTGAAACTTGGTTCGATCAACGGGTTTCATGGAGTGCTCTTCCTCCTGTAATACGAAATCTTGGGAAGGTTAGGATTATCCATGCTTATTACATTCTATGCCAGATGATGCACACCTAAATTTCTAGTTTTTTGTACTTTTATTGCTTTCAGGAAACAGTCTCCCATAGGAATGCTGCAATTTCAGCTGCTTCACGAGCACTAGAAGAGGCATCTGCTTCAGAGAGTGTCATTCACTGCATGCAGTATGAACCCAATATTCTTCTAACTTCACTAATAGGAACAACGTGTTTGTGTTTGAATTGTTGCCATAATTTCTTTTAATCGATTGTCTTACAGTAATAAAACTGAGGTTCAGATTTTCATTGTATATGTTTAAGTCTTTGCAGTTTCTGCCAATACTTTATGCTTTATATGAATAATGGGACAATTAGATTAGCAGTAGTCTTGCCTGCGACTGTGCCTCGATTCCCTTGTTTGTTTAGACTAGCAGTAGTCTGCCGTATACTTTAAGATAGCCACTTATGTTGTAAGTATTGATATAGGCTTTGTATGAGCTATAGCAAGCCAAACTGGTACGCATCCTGCCAAAGGACTGGATAAGTATATGATCCTTTTATTTTTGACTTTTTTTCTTTTAGATTTGTTTTTTTTTTTGAACTGATTTCTTTTTGATTTGTAGTTGAAGAAAATGTTCATGTTATGTTGTATTATTAGCACAGCATAAAAATAAGGCTAGGAAGTTGTTAATTGTACTCACAAGTCGTGAATTAATCTTTCTGTGAATCGTACTCACAGATCATAAATTAATCTTTTGTGTTTAATTCGTTCCGTTTATTGATGTATTTTGCAGAGCATTTGCAGAACTGTGCAAGTTATCTTCACAAGTTTCTTTGGCATCCCTGGTGGAGCAATATTTGGACCTCTACCAAAATATGCAGAAAGCAGCAATGGTGATTAATTCTCTACTGCATGCAATTCTGCCTGAGACAAAATCCAGTGGAAGTAATTCACAGCACTTCTCCAATGATGTGACGAAAGCAACAACCAGTAGGGGTGCTGTTTCTTGGGTTCATGCTGCCATAGAGACCAATCTGTCTAAATTCAGTCTGTTCAAAAAGCTTCAGAAGAGTGAAATTGTGAGCAGTGACAAATGTTACCATGTCCTCCTAGAGAATTCACCACAAAACTTGAGTTCTGAAAACAAATCACCCCAAAGCAAACCTAGTCCCAGAAATCATGGCAACTTGGCTGATTCAAAGGCAAAGGGAGTGCCACCAATGTT
>CAODLS010459439.1:0-11902 GCA_948243855.1 Flueggea neowawraea | reverse complement strand
CCATACAGAAGAAACTGCACATAAAATCACTCCGAGGGGTTCACCAGGATCATTTATGTTCTTCCTGGAGGAAACTCTTACGTCCTCTCCGTTCTTGTTGGCTACTTTGTTCCACGTATGATAGCTTGATGCTCCAATGGCATGGCAGAAGCTCCACATCATTCTCTGTGCTAATCGCAGAATGCTTTTTCTTCCCGCCAGCGTAGCAACACCTATTTATGAAGGAGGAGGTCAATTCGAATCCATTTTGTCTGATCATACCATGACTTGATGCTTGAACACAGGCTTGTTAGGCTTACCAGTAGAATCCTTTGTGGGAACATTGGTTGCCATGAAGAAAACAAGCCTTTCGCATTGCGACTGCAGGGTTGCTATCCAATGTCTTGCTCCAAAAGCTAAACCACTTCTCACAATAGTTCGATATATACTATGAAAAGTAGTTTTCTGGCACTCCAAGTGCTCCACCCAGATCACCTGAACACATAGTCATTGCATTTCATTATCACAGTATGTTTCTCTCTACTAACTCCAAATTTCACTACCAAATGAACATATCGACTCTTTAACGCTGAAAACGGTTCTAGTACCGCTGAAGTACTAGCTTATTGATTGCTAACTTTACTTTTTGGTGTTTGCAATATTGGATTAAGGAATATGCAATAATTTTTCAGTTCTTGCATTATGTGTTATTTACCAAATATACTATATCCATAAATTTATTTACCTTGCAATGGCCATTTGATTTATCCTCAACGATGCAGCCAGAAGGGCGTTTTCTACACTTGACAAGTGATGCATCAATGTTGTCTTCAACTTTGTCAATGGAAACATCAACTATTGCCCATTGTTCAGCACTGAGTTGCTTGCAACATCGGACAAAATAAACTTCCCTTGTGGGCACCATTGGTGTGAGCATTTGCACCTCTGCAAACATCTGTCATAAATGTATTCATTAAACTTCTGATTTTTCATGCTTTTGGTACTTCAATGGTAACAAAAGCATCTTGGAAATGTGGCTAGTGAAACTGAAAAACTTGTTGGTTTGTTATTTCCTAGACAGTTTGGAGAAACTAATAATAAGTGACCAACAGAGACAACTACTGTTGAAGTCAAAACTGTCAAAAGGTTCTTGACCTTCAGATGAGCTTGGTAGTGAAGGACCCCATGAAACACAAAGGTCCCACAGATATGTTTTATATTCTGTCATGGTTGATTTTGTGGTCCACTAGTCTACTACAATTTTGTATTTATCTATTTGTTTGTTTTCTTCTGTAATGGCTGATAAGTTTTTTTTTCTTTACTGTAATGGAATTTCATGTTTCTTTCAAGTACAGTTACTTATTAGTGGCTTATTAATGTCTTTTGTAGCCATCTACTGATAATTTTGTGATGTTCAATGCAGCTCTGTTTTTTCATAGCACTATGTCTGAAATTGAGGTTGATTTACTTTGCAGATGCTCTTGTCTAATTTTTCTGAAATTTTCAGATAAATTTATTTAGGAGAAGACTTACCAATTGTACTGCACCATTTCTGTTAGGACCTTCACCATTGCTGATAACATCAACTGTTGCTGCCTTTGAAATTAAGCATGGAAACATTTCTTTCCATTGAATCTAAAAAAACATTAATTTCACCAAAAAGATTATTCAAGAACATGAAAAAAATGACAAAAAAGAAAAAAATCTATGCATTGACTTAGTTGTTTTAATTATTACCACATCCATGAAACTTTGGACAAGTTTTGGAACATCAACAAACACAACTCCAGTTCCTCTAGATGCTTCAATGGATCTCTTTGGCCTTCCATTGCTGGAATTATCAACTCCAAACTCTTTGGTATACTCATCGTAATTAAGGATTTCGCGGCCGGTCTCAACGCTTTTAATCCACAATGGTTCTCCAGCAGTTGCCATTATTTTCAGTTCTTCCATGGCTTTATTAACAATCTCCATTATTCTTGATTTTTCAAGACCGAATATTCCGGTGTAAAAATCTAATGAACTTCTGTTTTCTTGCCCGGTCCCGGAGGAACAGGAGGCTGGTGGGCCCGGCGGGCATTTTCCTATGGCAGACCGAAGTTTCTCAACCTAGACATCAAATGAACATACGTATATTAAGTTCTACTTAATTGCAAAAATCAAAATTGGAATATCTATGATTGAATTTTAACTTTTATTAATTACCTCGGCTTTAAGTTTGGCATTTTCAATGCGCAATTGTTGTTCTTCAGCGGTAATAGAGCCATCTCTGCTCGTCGCAGCTGTTCCGCAGTTGGGACAGCAAGCTTTATTTATGGTCTCCCTCATGGTTTTATTTTCCTCTCGGAGTTTGTCTATTTCTGCTTTCAACAAAGAGCTTTCATGGCGCTCTTGAATAGCCTGCATTGTAAATAAATATTCGAACGTTTTATTGATTAAAGATACTTAGCTAGGCACCTCAATGCAATAACGCACACACCTAACTACTTAACTAATTTCAAATATATTTTTCTTAATAAAATGAATTTGTAGCAAATTAATTTAATTTACCTTAATTTGAGTACGACGATTTTGGAACCAAAACTTAACTTGTCGAGGAGCAAGGCCAAGTTGCTTGCTTAATGTCTGCCTTTGCTTCTCATCAGGATGTGGGGACTCTTTAAACAACCTGAAGAGACATATCCACAAGAGTTCGAGTTCTGCTAGATAGTATTCAGAAGTAGCGATATCTTAAAAAAAGTAATAATTTGACTTATAATTTTCCCTTTAAAATTAATATGGATATATCTACGTTGGTGCTTATGAGATTCTACAGAAAGAAATGCTTTTGGCACAATCTTTGCATTCTGATGGAGCTGACGTGTAAAACAAAGAAAAAGAAAACAAAAAGAAAATAGAGTCATTCATTCATCTTTAACTTTACATTAATTTGAATCTTTTTTCCATGCATGTCCCTTACTTTTTCTTAATCTTTGTGACCACATATATTGTACGTCCGAATTAAACAATTCGTGAGTATTTACGTACGTACACCTCCATAAATACAATGCTCATTTTTCATTCAACTTACACAAAAATCAACTCATATTTAACCCCCTAAATTTATATTCAACATCTTTTTAATTTGTTAAATTTTAATTTTTACTTATTAGTCCACTTAACTTTTTAATTTTCACTTATCATCTCATTCAACGTAACGCCGTTATTTTTACTGTACACGTCAGATTTTTCCGTCACGGGTTGATGACGTGGAACGGTGACATGGATGCCAACTGTATCAAAATATGACGGAACACATCTAACCCCCTGAACTTTCATTCAATATCCCTCCAGTTCCTTGAACTTCATATTTCACTTATCAGCTCACTGAATTATCTAAAACCTATATTAAAAACCCCTTCAAATCAATTAAATGAAATCTCATTAAGATATATATATATATATTTCTATATTTTGACTTATACTAATGTTTTATTATTTAGTAATATTATTTTAAAAATTATTTATTGTTTAAATGAAAACTTTATTTATTTGTTTTTAATAATTAATTCAAAATAAAAAGTTGGGTAGAATATTTGATTCTCCGAGTCTTGTGCGAGATGGGTCGGGCCTCGGATTCGGTTTACCTCATACACCGGTCATGGTCTGATCTCGGATCGTGATAAATGTGAAATTTTGTTACAATGATAGGCCCAAGCGTAGGAGAATGAATCCCGAGGACACGGCATAGATTAATTAAAGGAATCCTTTTGATCAATTACAAAGGCAAGGGATCAATACCTAAAATTCTTAGGGATTGTTGACTCGCTTCGCACCTTTTGTCTTCGTCTTTTTGCAATGGCTACTAAGAAAAGGTGTCTTCCACTTGGAGCTCTTTGCAGTCTCCCTGTAGAGTAAGACTTATTTGCTTGGTGTTGATGGTAATGCATGATTTTGTTAATGAGATTTAATTTAACTTATTTGAAGGGGCTTTTAATATAGGTTTTAGAGAGTTTAGTAAGTCGATAGGTGAAATATGAAGTCCAGGGGGCTGGAGGAATGTTAGATGAAAATTTAGGGGGTTAGATGTATTCTGTCATATTTTGGTACAATTGACATCCATGTCACCGTTCCACGCCATCAATCCGTGACGGAAAAATTTGACATGTATAGTAAAAGTAACGGCGTTACGTTGAATAGGCTGATATGTGAAAATTAAAAAGTTGAGTGGACTAATAGGTGAAAACTAAATTTCAGTGGGCTAAAGAGATGTTAAGTATAAGTTCAGGGGCTAAATATAGGTTCTGTCCCAAAATCATGTATACCAATCCATTACATTGCATGAATTTGTAATTCAAATCGACGAGTTATTAGTTCAATAATAAGTATACTGACTTGGCTTGAATAAACTTTACCTATAAAATGACAGGAGTTCGAATAATTCTAAATAAAGAAAAGAATTTGCAAACCAAGAACTTTTTTGTTGTAGTTGTTTGAATTGGCTTATTCGATACATATTTATTGTTCATGCATGTAAATATGTACATGACCAACGAATGCAAACTTGATATTTTCATATCTGACACAAGTAATATTGGAATAATTTGTCAAAGAAAAAATCGAAACAGGCAAAGAAAATATTGAATTAGCTAGAAAAGTAATTTATGATCAAGAAAGGAATGAATTACTAACGCTTCCATTTCTCTAATTTGCTCAGTGGTGTGTCTGTGATATTTCTTTCTCTTTTTCTTCTTCTTGTTATCGCCATCTTCATCATCATCATGCTCTCCTTCTCCTTCAAAATCATCGTCTGATCTTGACCTCATAGGCTCTGAGTTCTCGCTACTTATCTCCACCGTTTCTTCTCCTCTCCCTCTTTCTCCTCCTCCTCCACTGACCTCATCCCCCTCCTCCACCTCCGCGCTCGCCGCCGCCGCATTCGCTCCCCGGAATATTCCAGCCTTCAATAACAAAAAGATCACAACTTTATTGCAAGAAACAAATAAACAGACATGTATGCATACATTTCACAGAGAATCACACGTGAATGAATCAAAAAGAGAAGAAAAGAGAAAAAGGGCTATGGAGAGAAGAGAGTTACAAGGGAGAGAGAGAGGGCAGGAGAGGCAAAGAAGTCTTTGGTACGAGAAGAAGGTGGGTTTGACATGTCGACTCCCATGGCAAGTAAGGAAGGAGTTTGGCAAAGGGTGATGAGATGGTGAGTTTTAAGGAGGAAGGAAACAACCACCAAAAATGGAGGGTGGGGTCTGGTTGATTTTAAGGATATACAACAAAAAAATGCTAAGTGTATAAGTGTTGAGGAGAAGAAAGAGAGAGAGAGAAAGGGCTGGTAGGAGTTGACTGTTAGATATTGTGGGAGTGGAAAAATGTGAGAGGATCCAACTAACTAATTCTCTCCTTTGTGTTTGTGTTTGTGTTTGTGTTTGGGCACTTCTATATTCACTTCCAACTGTTTTTCTTTTTTTCTTCCTTCTCTCTTTAGCCACCTCCTTCCTTTCACCTTTGTGCCTTATTACTGCACCTCTTTTCTTTATTAAATTACTTGCTATTCATTAACCTTTCTCATATTTGACTATTCAAGTTGACTTAACCCTCTACAAATAATAAAACTTTTTCAATTGAATTTTTAGGTTTTTCATATCCAAAATGATCACTACATAAAGCTTTTTATAAACTAGTTTTTTTGTGTACGTGACTTGCATTTAATTTACGTTTTATATAATATTGCATTCATATGTGTTAGTATAGAATTAAATAATAAATTCAATTAAACTATAAAATAAAAATACGATTTTATCAAATTTTTAATAAAATTTTACTATAAAAAATAACTTTGCAATAAATTTTCCTCTTAAAAGATCTATTTGTTATCGATTTTAATGCAACAACATACTCTAATAAAAAATAAATATATTTTAAGAAATAATTATCAATAAAAATTAGTAATTCATTTCTCAATTAAATGATTAAAGGTAATTAAAGAAATCACAAGTTTTATCCCTCACGCCCCTTTTATAAGTAGTATATATAGATTATTTGGTACGGTGAAAGTTGCACTACTTCCTTACTAATTAGGACATTGCACTTTCCGAGTTAAAAAAGAGACATTTGAATAAAATTTACCCTCATTTAACAAAAGAATAAACAACTATTACTAATGACAATACTGACTTTTAAATGGTTAATTTTATGAAAAATGAATAAAAAAACAAATAAAAACATTCATTCCAAGAAGAAAATTTACATACCAAGCAGTTTTGCTTCATACATTCAGAGCAAAAACTATAATTTCTTTTTATATCAAACAAACCCTAACTTGAAACAAATAGAATGATATTTTTATAAAGTATTATTCGTATTTCAATTGTCTAAACATTAATGTGTGTTTAGAATTTAAAATGTTGTGTAATTTAATGGTCGAATTGGCCTCTTTTATTATAAAAAATAGGTGGTTAAATTATCAACTATTGTGTTCCTTCGGGGACGTAAAATAAAATTCTTAACTATTGTAGTTATTTTTTTTTATAGTAATGAAACAATTATAATCAAAAACCATATAGTTTCCTTTTATACATGTCTATGAAAAAATTATTGAAATCTTAGGGGCTGTTTAGTGGAGATTTTTTTATTTTTTAGAAAATAAAGATGAAAAAATTAAAATTTTGTTCAATTTTTTTTTGATTAGCAAATATTTTTTTCTAAATGTTTTCAATTTACAGGAAAAAAAAGAAAACACAAAATTATTTTCTAAACTAAATATAACCTTAATTTCTTAGTACCATAGACGATTGTTTGTGAATGAGAATTGGTTTAGGTTATTAAATACCATATTTAACCACCAAGATTAATTAAGTATTTGTATTTTAAATGAGGTCTAACTTTATCGGCATGAGCTATGGTCTTTTTGCATTTATGTGTTTGGCACCCTGGTGAAGATTAATTTTAAATTAATCCGACGGTTACAGAAATACCAATACATTAAAAAATGGTTATGTTGCATATACATTTTTTAATGTATTGGAAGTTTTGAGACCGTTAGATTAATTTTAAACTAATTCTAACCGTTGAAAAGAGATAAAAGATATTAATGCAAAATGATAGTAGCTCTTTCCCACTTTATCTGAAAAGGAAGGATTACATAATTTAAATACGTAATTAAAACGTAAATATAATTGAATCTATAACTCCGGGGAATGTGTATATATACAATATCATTTTTAGAATAACTTGATTAAAACATAAGTATTAATAGAGGTTTAATAATTATAAGTTCTTTTTTTTGATTGATCTGGCTTTAGATCCAGCAAATGATCCTTGATTCAAAAACTTGCTACCTATTTGGCAAAACAAAAAAAAATACTTGCTACCTATTCAACATATATAAAAATATATTTTAAATTAGATATTTATAATAAAAGTAGAAACTAACAATTAATTTAAGCATCGCGAATTACATAATTCGCCAACTGAGAATTCTATGATAGATTTCTATGTTTGGGATTATTTTCCTTCTATACTTGTCTATATCTTGTATTGGCATTTAATTTAAGTTAATGAATGTTGATCGGTGATCAAGTTAAAAGAAAAATATATGCTAAACTTAGCATATAAGTGATACATATCAGAGTTAGCATATAAATAGATTAGTCCTTTTAAAAAAGTTTTCAAAAGGAACATCTAGCCAAACTTATGAGAATTAATTTTGTAATTGATATATATGTAAGTGTGAATGGTAAATAGCCATACCGAAAAGTTGTGGTATAAATAAAGAATTTATAAGTAGTGTAGTCTTAATATCTTAAGGTTTTTGAATAAAAATATGGTAGCAAGTTCACTTGTGCACTTTTTTCTTAGGCCAATGTGCGATGCAGTTCTTTTCGAGACTCCTCGTATCCAACATTGATCATTTTGATTGAAATGGCTTCAGTTTTAAAAAGCTCATAATGTTCTTCGAAAAGCTTAGACGATAGAAGATGGATGTACCAACAACTACATGCAATCTAAAACCTAGCTAGCAGAGATGGTTTGACGTTGTGCTAACTACTAACTATAGTCTATAGTATGAAACTCAATTAAGAAATTGAATGCATCCGCATAATAAATATAACAAATATAATAATAAAAAATTAACATATAATTAAATACATGGATCAAGATCCTTCCTCGATAAGCGCGGCGAAAGAACACGAGTGGATGCATATGAAACAACTCGTTACTAGTCGCCTCGAGCCACATACGGATCAACGCTAGGAACGAGGTATGTATCCATTAGCCTACAAAGGCCGACAACTAGAGAGGGAGGGAGAAAATATTTTTCTTTGTGAGTCTCAACTTCTCTATTAGAGTTTCTTACCTAGCTAGTATTTATACTAGCTGATTAGGGTTTCTTCCTACTAATCAGGAAGTCTTTTTCTCAACTAATTAGGAATCCTTCCTAATTAGGATGTTAACTAATTAGGAACCCAAACAAAACCCCTAATCGAACTGGTTATATCAAACCAATTGATAACATTCCTAATTAATACACATTAATTCAGGTTCGGGTTCAATCTATGACCTGACATGGGCTGACCCGTATTTCTAACATCTCTCACTGGCACATGACGGGACACTATCCATCATGGCACTTGATGAAATCATATTCATCACACTTAAGATTCATTATGTCTTACGACAAATAGGCCGCACGACCGGCATACGACGAGAGCTTATGACGTTGTATACTGGTTAGAGATATACAACAGTTCTCTTAATTGTTTCTTGCATTGAATGCTTACACAAAAGCATTTGTCTACTCATTTGAATATGTCATTACCTTAGTCCACTTTCCACAATCACCACTTTTTTCTAAGGCACACACACTAACTCATACTTCACGTATATGTTAGGAGTTCTGAGGGTAGATAGTACATATAATCTTTTGTTCAACGCGAGATCTCACACTAGAGAAATTGAGATCATCTTATTTAACAAGATTTTCCATCCCCATGGTCAAACTTTTGCACACATAGTAAAAACATATGTCATGGTGTTCTTTCCTTCCTTGAAGGAGTGCATGTTTCTGAAAACTAAATCAACACCATGCAGAGACTTCAGTCAGAATGCACGTAAGCATCCTACTTTAGTCCACTTATCTTAAGGACTTCATCTGGCTTTAAGACGGAACTATGTTATGCCAACATAGGCAATCTTAGCATTCGATTACTTAGTAATCAAACATGAAACTCTCATTCATAGCGTATCTTACGAAATAACCATACGACTTCATCTTGCAACTATTGCGATGCGACATCTTGATTATGAACATACTCTCGTGTTTACACAAAAATGTTCAAAATATGCTTCATCTTGGCATTTGGCAAACAAATGTCAAACCCAAGATAAACACCCGTGTGAGTGTATTACTTCTCCATCCAACATGCTATTGTCACAAAGACTGTAAATGTTTAACTCAAAACATTCACACTCGTGTATTGCTCAGTGTGTTAACAAATTACACATTTCACATACCATGCCAATATCAAGGAGTGCATCTCCTTTGATAGACTTTTATAAGTAGATCTACATCTTGCGCAGACTTTTTGAACTCTAAGTTCATCATTTCCGTATGCAACTATATTCTTTACCGAGTCATACTTGATGTCGATTTGCTTTTTTTACTATGGATCTCTTGATCCTTAGCAATCGACCATTGATGGTCACCATAGACTATCAATGATTATCTCAAGGTATTAAGTTTTAATGGTGTTCAAACCATTCTTTCAAACTTTCCTCGCGCACTGCATATTGACTAAGCTATATAGCTTCGCACAGTAGTTCTTACTAGTCATGCACTATTCTTGCTATCATACTAGATGGCAGCACATCCAGACAAGAATTCACAACTAGATGTAGGGCTTACACATGTCTACATCACATGGCAAATTAGCAATTGTGTGTCTACTCGATTTGTAAATCATTTCCTTGCCAACACAGTGCATCAACTACATTGCATTTCAAGCATCTCATTCACAGCTTCCTAACACCCTTCTCTTGGGTTTACTCAACATCTACTAGCTAACTTATAGTATAACAGAGTATTGTATGCGATAAACCATAGACTTGTTCAACAAGTCATAGACTTGTAGTCATCTTGTACATAGCAAGATAATATTTTGACTACTAATTTATGTAGGGAACAAAAACCATAATCGAACCGGTTATATCAAACCAATTGATAACTGTCCTAATTAATACACATTAATTCAGGTTTGGGTTCAATCCATGACCTGGTATGGGTTGACCCATTTTGTTAACAGAAGTAAACAATTTGGTTCGTACAAACATTGCGTATCCGCTTTGTAATCACTATATTTAACATCATCATGCATATGTAGCATATAAACAATCAAAAGAACTCATTATGTTGATTGAATAATTTCCCTATTATCGATTAATACGTTCTTTATTTCAGTGAGCACATAAAACTACAATGAATCATATTTCATGATTATATCAACCCAAGGTATGACAGCCTTTTATTGATTCTTTGGATTCAAAAGAATGTGTCAAAACGACTCTTCTTTGTTGCTGTAATTTCAGACCTAATAGTCCTTATTGTCTCCTGCTGCAGATCGATCAATATCAATATAACTTGGTAGCCCATTGGAATATATATTAACTTAAAATATTTACATCTATATATTTTTAATCGTCATATACATATCACATAATTGCGTGTCAATTTTTTGTAAATTAGACGAACGTCATATCAAGTATAGTAAAAAAAATTAATTGTATGTAGTTTTTGCAAGAAGATATTTAGGGACTGTTTAGTTGATTTTTTTTTAGAAAATTAATAAATAGAGTTGGAAAAATGAAAAAAAATTGTTAAAAAAATTTGATTAGTAAATATATTTTTAAAATATTTTTAATTTTTAAAAAAATTTTAAAAAAACTAATTTCTAAATTAAACATAGCCATAATCTTCGTGGTTTTTTTTAATGTACGATTAATTAGATTTTTTTTGTAGATATATACCTAATTGGTGCTCAAGCATAGTAGGATTTTTGTGGGTGACATATATCTCTCAGTCAAGTTTTAAAAGTTTTTAAACACACTTAAATCTCTAAGGTATGTTCTAATTAATATATAAGTCTTTGTATTTTTAAAATAATAAGTTAGTCTTTCAAGCGAATTTTTGAAGTGACGGATTTAACGAAAATGTAAATTTACAGAAATACCCCTTAAATCCCAAAACCACAGCCATTCAACACATTTTCTCTCTCTATCTCTTGTTCTCTCTCTCGCCTCTCTCTTCCTCAACTTCACCCACCGCTTCTCTGTTCTTCATCCTCATCCTCTGGTCACTGACTCTCTCTTCCTCACCCTCACCCTCACCCACCGCCACTCCTCGCTCTCACTCAACCGTCCCCCCCTCTCTCTCTCACAACAAGTTTCGATCAAGCCCCGTTTTGAATCTGCTTTTTCCTCTGGTTACGCCGTCCAATCCCTCACTCTTCAAGGCGTCGATCTCTACTTTTAAGATCTGGGTTTCTGGGTTTGGATTTGGGTTTTCTTGGAGACTTTTTTTTTTTTGAATTGCAGAGTGATCTGGAGATGAAAAATGCTAATGGTTATGGTGGCTTCGGTGGTGGCTGGGTATTGTGGCTTCGAGCTTGGTGGTGACTGGAGCTTTGGTAGTGGTTGGGCATGGTGGCTTCAGTGGTGGCCGTTGTCGGATGTCAAAAACTTTTTGGTTTCTAGATTTAGGGTTTGTGGATTTGGGGGTTGTGGGGGTATTTTTTGGCTGTTGAGAAGAAAACTCAGTTGGATGCTTCAAAAAATGAAGAATTTAATAGAGATGAGGTTGTAAAGGATAAGGAAAGTGATGGGTTTGTGTAGGATTATGTGAAGATTGAGGTCGGAAGTGAGAATTTGAGTT
>CAODLS010459338.1:0-10280 GCA_948243855.1 Flueggea neowawraea | reverse complement strand
AAACAGAAGACATATCAGTGACAAAAGCTTCTCATCATCGCCAAACTCAGATGTAAGCTTGTCCTCCTTGTCACGGAGCACTAATGACTTCACCGCAGCAAGACTCAAGCTAGCTCTCTCCCTGATGGGTGAAGAGTCCCCAGAAGAAGCCAATAAATCTTTAATTGATTTAGACTTCTTCCCAGCCCTGGAAAATAATGCAAAAATGAAAGCATTTACAAATTAGAAAACCTAATTCTATTGAAGAAATTACTTATAATTTTTTTTAGAGAAAACATCCTTGAAATGATTTGATAATTTTAACCAGAAAAGGAGGGGAAAACACACAAATTTATGAAGGCAAAAAACAGAAATCTAGGCAACAGAAACTTACTCAATTGCTATAGCCAACTGCTTCATGACAGATGTTGAGGGCATGGTATCCGCATCAATGGTGTTCAATCTTTCTAATATAGAAGAAACTTGTGAACTATATTTTTTGATACAGGCAATCAAAAAACAACAATAAACTGATTAACTCATTGTCATGTTTCAGAAGGTTTGAAACATATTTAATCATTTTCATCCATGAAAATACAGTACAACCAAATTCTCTAACCTTAGCGTCGGCATCATTTTTCATGTTCAGTATGATCAAATTCTCATCATAAAATGGAGCAGCCATGGTTGAATTTTCAATTTTCTCCGTATTATTTTCAGCTCCTCTTTTCCCTATTCTGATGTTCTTGAATCTCTCTTGCCAGTCCTGCTTCGTACCAATGGATCCAGGCCTCCACCTCAAATTATGCCTCCCTTCGTTATTACTCTGCACCACGCAATCATCACAATCCCAAAAATAAAACAGAAAAACACAATTACACACACAACAATAAGCATATATAATTTCGCCATCAGTGAGCTAATAAACAGAGGAACACCACAGAGGCTCGCCATGCTAAAAACAAGGCCGAAGCACATACATAAGCACATTCCTCTGATTAATAATAATCTGAAGTAGGCATATAGTTTCTCAACTGTTTCAGTGCCAATCCTAAGTCATGATTGTTGTAGCTAAAAGCACATCACAATGACACAGGTATCTGTTTCGGGCACACGTTCAACGCGAAAACAATCAAAAGAGCAACTGAAATGCAGACAAATTCCCCAAATTAATGTCAACAACCTCAACCAACAGGGGAAAAAAAAGGAAAGTCCAGATATATAACATTTTCCTCATATCCATAACGAAGCGGCAATCATTGTCGTCAAAAGTGCGAAACATAGCATAACACGGAGCATCAATCATGAGTGCGAATGACGAACTAATTGACAAATTCCCCCAGGAACCAAACAGAAAACAATAAGAAATCCGGAATTTCGAATTTCAAATTCAACTACTCAAGAAGAAATGAAACTAAACGTTGACCAAAGGAAGCACCTTTGACTCGGCATCAATCTTCGGAGGATCGTCTTCGAGAGATTGCTTATCAGGATCTAAACAATTAAAAAAAATAGAAAATATATTAAAATAGTAAAAAGGAAGGAGCGAAGGGGGATAAGTATGGAAAAATAGAAAAGACGAAAAAGGAAAAAAGAATCTGAGGAAGAGACCAGAGCGATCGGAGATGAAGTCGGACTTAATATCGGTGAGAACTCGTTCCGCTTTGGCAGCAGCAGAATGGAAGGCTGTCCTTGCTTTGGAGACAAATGAATGCGCCTCCATTTTTGTTTGGTTCATCGATTTTGGAGTGGTTACTGGTTAGAGGTGTGTGATGATATATACGAATTTCAAGCCATCTTTTTTTTGGGGGGGGGAGGGTTTTATTTGTGTGTGTCAGTGTGTGTGTGTGTGGACTGTTGTGCTGCGAGATTTGAATCAGCAATACTCGTTGGATTTATTTCTTCCTGTTATTTTTTCTCCTTTTAATTATAAAACATTTGATTACTTTTTTCGTAAAAAATTGGGTCAAAAATCAGATAATGCAGCTACATATCCCAACTAAATTGAGAGCAATTAATAATGGCATCACAAAAAAAAATTAATTATTAATTTACAATGTACTACTATAATTTAATCCTCAATTTATTATACATTTGAAGTGCCATGTCCGTGTGAGATTATTAGAGATTATTTAGTTAAGAATTTTTTTTAAAAAAAAATAAAAATATTTATTCATAAAAATTAGAATTTTTCATTATTTTCTATTTTATTTTAAAAAATACAAACAAAATAAAAAATTATTTTCTCAACTAAACATAACCTTAATATTTTCACTAATATATAAAGTGAGACTCGCTCGATTAAAAATCTTATTTTAACTTTCTAATAAGAAAATTTAAGATAAAAATATACTATTTAATTGACATTGGAAAAATTCTCTCATTCACTTTGTCAAATTGGGATAAGATTGATAAGCCATCAATTTAAATGTGGTGCACTTCATTATCGAACAATCAGTTTTGCTAGGCAAAATAAGATCTTTGAACCACCAAAATTGGAGTTTTCACCATATTATCTTCCCCTTTAAACAAAAAAGAGAGCAATTACAAATATAATTGGGTTTATTTTAACTAATTAAAATTTTAATATAAAACATTGAGTAATTAGCAACTTTCTTTTTCTTTTGAACAATGGAGTAATTAGAAACTTTAAAAAATTAGAATTAGAATGACTACACTGTCACTCAAAAGAATTTGAAGTGGTAATAGAATGGACAAACCACTTCATGATGGACTAGGCAGCAATTTTAATTTCAACTAAGAGATTAGTGTATATCCATTTTTTTATGAAGCCTTGTACGTTTGAGTTGTTAGACATGATCAATGGAGATACTATTTGTATACCCCAAAATTTTGCTTAGGTCCATTTGAATTAGCAATTGATTTGGGAAAATGTCCCGACACGTCCGAAAAGGGACAACATTGTTCTCCTTTTTTTCGAAAAAATTAGGAAACACTATCAAATTAATTTGGGGACAATTTTTTCTTGATCGCATGAACATCACTTTTAAAAAATAAAAATAAAAACTTGAACATCACGTTTAATGCACGAACGCATAATCATAAGCACGAGAACATGGATTACAGACGTGCCTCGCTTGACGAACCACTATTATGGGAAAGGATAAGAATTACGATCAACGATTTCAGAGTTCATTTGGTATTAGAAACTTTGAGTTCGAATAAAGAGTATTAAAAAAAGTTTAAAATTTTATCGAGAAAATTGTCTCCTATGAGAATATATTTTAAAAAAATATTTGAGTGTTGAATGATTTAACTAATAGATATCTTAATTGTGTAAAAAATATAAAATTTAAACTACTTCTACTCTTCTTTTATATAAACTGTATTATCATTTTGTAATTAGATTATGAACAAAAAAATTTCTTCTTAACACCTATTTAAAGTTGTTTTTATGATTTGTGTCTTTCCTACCAACAATTGGCTTAGACTGTCTATGCGATTTTAATTCTTCATCTTCAACATTTTTTGATGAGATTCAAACTATTTAAAATTCACTTAGAGTTAATATAACAACTAATTAAAATAATATTTTATTGCACGTTGGCTTTTATCAATAATTGAACTCTCAATATTTTAGTGTTGAAATTTTAGTAAATATTTTGTTTATTAAGTATGTGTCTTGAACTCTATATCTTTTTTTTTTTTCCCTTTTTGGTGGGTATAACAATAGAGTGTTGCATCATAGAAAAAATAATCTAGCCAATACTCAAATTAAAGACAACCCTTTCCTTTTCTTTCTCTTTTTCCATGTTATCTTTGCATCACTCAAGCTCCCAAGTCCCAAGCTTGAAGCTTCCCATCTCGTGTAGAGGGTAACAACTACACCCAAAGAAGAAGTTTCTCATCATGTTGTCGTATTGAGGACCTAAGAAAATTGAGGTCAATGTTGATTAATTGGCCGAGATTTTATATTCATGAATTGTGGATGTAAGTTAATGTAGCATACATGCATGGCTTAAGATGGAGACAAACCAAAAAAACATAGAACCGCTAGCCATAGTTTACGAGATCAGTGGCGTCTAAGAAGCTGCCACTTATAAAATATTTAATAACATTGATTACGTGAATGGAGAAGGTCGTACGAAATTATGGTCACTCAACAAGTTTTCTAAAGATTATTCTTTGCTGATAATTACATATATACAGCATTACGAACCCGCACACAGTAAAAAAATTAAAATTATATTTATTTAATATAACATTTATTAGTTAAAACATAAAAAAAGAATAAATAATTCTTCATAAATATTAAAATAAGAAGATAAATCTAATAAAATGTAAGGGATGAACTACGATATTTTTGCATATTTGTACTTTACGTCCTTTTAACAGTTATGATTAAATTTAAATTGGTCTAACGATTATAAAACTGTCAACATATTAAAAAGTTATTATGTTGCATATACATCTTTTAATGTGTTGACACTTTTATAACTGTTAGATTAATTTCAGTGCAATCTAAATCTTTTAAAGTAGATAAAATATTTTAATGCAAAAGCATAATAGCCAAATCCTAAAATGTACATATAAGATGACAAAAATATTAAACTAAAACATCATCTAACTAATCACTAAAATTTAAATAATAGATATTTTGAATTGAAATTTTCTACATTCTCTCTCTCTTTTTAAATGTAGCCTATGTGAAATGGTTTTTATGCACAAGAAAGAAAAATACTTTACAAAATTAGATACAATTAAATACACATATTAAAAGTATATATTAAATCTATTAATTTAAAAAAATAAAAAATTAGATGCAAAAATGATTAATTTCTTATTTACATAAATTATTTATTTGGTTGTAATAATATAATTATCGCACACAAATATATATATGACTTTTGAACTATTTTTAATTAATTAGTAATTATAAGTGTGATTAGAGAAATTTGATGTCATTAATTGATTAAACATATAATTAAAATATGAAAAAACACAAAAAATTTAGAAAAATTATCTCAATTTAAGTGACTTTCTATATGCCTTTTTGTCAGAATTATATATTAGGTATTAGTGACCACAGTCGGCACAGACGCACAAATGTGTAGCTCATTCTGTCCAAATTAATTAAAGCATATCTAATAATTATATCATTCCAATCAATTTGAGAAAGAAAAATAAATGAATATTATGTTATGACTTGATTGATTTATTTTTACACTTATTTATATTTGACTTTACATCCCTTTTTTTAGAAAAAAAAAGCTAGATTGAAAAAGAACTACCATGATTTTTATTATTTTAGTGTTTTCCGTTTTTTCATAAATTCATTCCTTACGAAAATTTTCTCCCGCAAAGCACCAACGGTCACCACGCCCAAACCGACACACACACTCTATATAAATAACCAAACACAGCTCTCAATCGATCGATTGGAGACTCAACAATGGAGAAGGAGATTGACGAATCCGAAGCTCAACCTCAGGTTTCTATCTCTTCTCTCGTTCCTTCTTTCTTCTCTCTCTCTCTCTCTCTCTCTCTCCCCCTCTCTCTGTTTCACTCTCGTATTAGCGTTTAGTTAGTTATTTTCTGTTTGGTTGCCGAGAAAATCAATGCAATTCAAGAGATTCTAACTGTTGTTATTCTCATTCCAGTTTTGAGTAGCGGTTATCGCTTTGTATACTGAAGCGAACGACTGCTTGTCATTGCTCAAAAAGCTCTGTTACTTGTTTTACTTTAATGATTCCAATGAGTTGTCGTATGTTTATATGAAAAAACGACCGCTCGTTTTGAGAATCTGCTACAACAATTTGAATTTCATGCTTGATCAAACTATGCGGTTCTTACAGTTGAGATTTTGATTGTGAATGTAGGTTTATATGGCGTGCATTCTTCATGGACATCGGTATGTTCTCTGTGGTCCCGTGTTGTATAGTTTCATTCTGCTAATGTAGCGTTTAATTGCTTTATGTCTGAGGTAATGTAGTTTTTGTAGTGAGATACTTGGTAGTATCTGATTTAATTTGAAGCAATCTTAAACCTATTGAACTGGAAAACACAATGTTCTGTGATTGCATCGATCATCGATGTGTGATCCTGCTGAATGTGAAGGTCAGATGCTCTCACTGAAGCTTTTACTGGTGGGAGTTTTGATTTGTTTTAGTGACTAATCAAAGACATTGTCTCTCGTGTGTAGTTTCTGTTTTGTGTGTCTATGACTGAGTGTGATAGATTGGCTTATATGATATTGCGAATTTTTTGTACAGTGTTGGTATTGCTTTCTATGATTGCAGTATTCGCCAACTTCATGTGCTTGAAGTTTGGGAAGATGGCAGCTCTGATTTTCCCCTCATTGATCTTGGTATATGTTCCACGTCTTTTAGTTTTTTGGGGATATAGTCCATCTTCTGCATTCCTGAGCCCTGCTGTTAAATTTGTGTTTTTCGGTAGTTGAAATGAACGATTATGGATCACTCTCTCTGCATTTGAGTTTATTTTCCTAAAATTCCTTTATTTTTCTTCTTTTGTGACCTTCAATCATCTTTTTTCTTGCCTTGGTCGTATCATCTGCTATATCTGATTGATTGCCTTTGGTTAAAATATTCATTCAGTAAAGTATCAGGCTAAGCCCCTGATTATTTACACAAGCACGAAAAGCGAAGAGTCCTTCTTATCTGCTTTGCAGCGATCTGGTATGCTGGTTTTACCTAGTTGAATTACTAACAATGTGCCTATAGATTGCATTCTAATAATAAATGTTGGTGCAGACGGAGTAAATGAAGCTCCTACAGTGAAACTAGTAAAAAGTTCGATATTCAGCTATGAGCAAGCATGGCACAGGTATGAAATATAGGAAGGATTTCGGATTTTATTGTTAGAAATTTCATATTCACGTGTTTATATGGTCAAATCGACGATTTACAAACTTACTATGCATCACTAACAAGGTCATGAGATGACTTAAGTGCTTGGACATAGAAAATCACTTGGTCTCCATTTGAATCGAGTATTTCAAGTTTTTATTAATCCTACACTATTCAACTGATCACAGGCTCCATGTTTTGCCACATTTTTTTTTTCCGTAACTTACATTCGGTCAAGTTACAAGCCACCATATCTTCTCTTTCTGCCTTGACTCATGCTCATTGTTCACTGGACACTAGGTGGTAGACTGATATATCAGAACAATCACAAGGATCATTCCATGTCCTTGTCCATTCATTGCAATAGTTGGAAAATTGAACATGTGGCTCCAGTTAGATCATTGAAAAATCTACCTGAATGCTTATGATATTTGCGCTATATCAATATTTTGCCCTCATGCAAAAAAAATTTTTTGCCATCTTATTATTGCTCTTGTTTTCTGTGTGTTTTTCTCTTTCCCTCTTTTCAATCATTTTGTGTTTTATCTTGCCTTTCATAGGTTGATATATCTTCGAGTCACAGGAATGGATGATGGGCTAAACATCAAAGAGAGACTGTGTTATGTAAGTCGTTTCTATCACATTTTTTTCCGGCAATCTGGTAGAAGTTCTTGAAACTGAAGATTCTCATTCAATTAAGTCCTAATGCACCCAGTTTTCCATAGTTTAGCATCAGGTGCTTTGGACGCATACTGTTTCTTCATGTTACTTCCTTAGTCTAAGTTACTGACTCACTGGAGTATGCATGTAAAAATCCATAAGTGTGATATTAAATTTCTTTACCAACTTTGATGCTATTACATTCAGGCATTCTGCAGTTTCTTGTTTAGCTATGTGTTTGAAGATTTGTGGTAGCATGCAGTTAAGTTATTTTTTCTCTCCATACCTTAGATGCTGTATTTGTGTCATTAGTGTAACTAACTGCAAAAATCTCATGCCTAGTATATCTTGTGTCCACAGATGACAATTTCTTATATTGTTTTATAGCTAATGACTCTGTGGAGTGTTATTTAATCCAACTGAGCTAGCCTACTTTTTCGTCATGGCAGCTGAGTTCTATGATGAACATGGAAAGTGATGTTGAAGTTCGAGCTAGCGGGGGTCTTCTTGCCATATTAGAGAGTGAAAGAGTAGTTGATACACTTGAGCAAAAGGAATGCGGAAATGCATCAATCACAATTGATTCTGTCACAGAAGTTCCATTGTATGTCTCTACTTATTTCTTAGCAGTCCACTCTTTTCTGTCATATTCACTTATCTCTCTTCTTCCATCCTTTGTTAAACATAAGTCAATGAATTTTTAACTCAAAAAATTTTTCAACTTCAATGGTATCTGTAAATTTACATGCAGAAACAAATTTCTGAAGCTTGATGCAGCAGCTCATGAAGCTTTGCAAATTTTCCAAATAGACAAACATCCTAGCTATATGGGTATTGGTAGAGCAAAAGAAGGGTATCTCCATTACTTTATGGTGTTGTGTAACACCACCAATTTCATAAGTGAAAACTGAAACCTGACTGATTAAATTTGCTGCTATGCAGTTTCTCCGTGTTTGGGATGATGAATAAGGTTTGTTAAAATAATTCTGCTTGTAGCACCATGTACATATGGGTCTGACATATTTTTCCTTTACCAGTGTGTTACCCCAATGGGTCATCGTCTCTTGAGGTAAATTCATTTTGTGTTTCCTTAATGCTATTACTTTTGATCGTTTCTGACCCACTTGCTTTGGCACATGAATTCTTTTGTTTTAGAAATTGGTTTCTGAGGCCGATTTTGGACCTTGAAATTCTGAATGGTCGTCTTAATGCAGTATCCTTCCAAGTTTCATTGTTTGATTGAATGAACACTTTTTTTCTTTGACTAAATTAGAGGTTGTACTTGATTAAGACTATTGAGAAAGAGCCTATTATTATCTTGAACTAATTTTTATTATACAGTACAGTTCAAGATATGCATTGAATAACTTTTTAAGTTCGACCTGCATATTAAACTTGGAGCTGAATTTATGAAATGTCCCGCTTGTATTCTTAAGATGATATTTCAAAAATTCATATCCTTTAACAATGTCAAGATATCATTCTTCCTTTTCTCGGAAGAACTGACAGTTTCTTTGCGCGAAACACTGAAATCTGTCAAGGACATTACCCGCATACTCAAGGTATAAGCATTTATTCCCTTATCCTTCAACAGGATATTCAGGGATTCTCACTTTCAGTAATAACATCTTGAGATGAAGTTTAATTAAGATTTTCTGTTAGCAACACCTTTCATTGGAAACTGTAGAATTTTGTGCACTATAGAACTCGTTATAACAGACATTAATTTCCACTCCATTTAGAATGCTCTTTTCGCTATTATTTTACTTTAATATAATTTACACTTCTTTTACCCTCCAAAGGAGCAATTTCTTAGATGTTTTCTGGGCATATTCAATTATTGTTGTTTCTCTATTGCATAGATTTCCACTTCCCAAATTAGCAATGTTAGTAATGCCAATTACTCTTTTTTTTATTGTTTTGTTTTGGGTAATTTTTTAGTTCATATATTATGTATGATTGCCTTCTGGGAAATTTTTTCTTCTCAAATCACTATCACCTTTATTTAATTCAATTTTTTTTTTTGAAGAAATTCAACTCACCAAGTTCAGTTTGTACTATTGGTGACTGGACAGTATTTTTGAAGGTAATCATCCTTGAAGACAATATTTCCAATTTTCAATCGTTATCCTAGCCTTTGAATATTTCTCATGCTCCTCATGCATTTGTTTGGTAATTAATTCTAAAAGTATTTAGTTGCATATTTTAGTTCTACTTTGCAGCCAGGCGCAAAGTACAGAATAGCTCCTTAGAATATGAAAAAAACACCCTAATGGTAGAAACCCTTGGTTAAACTTGAAAAGGAATGGTCGAAAAATGCTCTCTTTTCTGCTTAAAATGAAAACTGAAGTGGCAGTTTATTTGCTATCATAATGCATCCTCCAGCTGAGAGGTATCTCAACCAAAAACAAGGAAGCAAAAATATATCCAGGCAATATAACTTTGTGAACAGTGATATCTTATTGCCTTTTACATACGATACAGACTTTGATTTGTAATTATATTCCTTGATTAGAAACAAAGAAAATTGAGAAAAATTTTTGTGTTTTATTCGTGGAGTATATACATAATATTAGGTTTCTCATTGTAATTTCGACGCAATTTTTTGGCTATTAATTGGGTCATGTATGAAGCAGTATAGCTTTGAACATAACTTTATACGTTGTCACATGGGTAATTTTGATAATATCCTGCTTGCAGAGCATTTGCTCTCTCTTACACATTAGCAAAATATGGGAAGTTGGCATTTCTGAAAGTCTTCAAGAGCATGTGAAATACCTGAATTTGGACATCCCTGAGAAGGTAGTAAAC
>CAODLS010459075.1:0-20481 GCA_948243855.1 Flueggea neowawraea | reverse complement strand
TTATTACAGCCGCGATGATGTCAGCAATTTACGAGGAGAACAAAGATGAGGATGGTTTCCTGTACATGACCTACAGCGGCGAGAACACATTTGGAATTTCAGTGGAAGATCACTCAAACTGAAATCATTTAGCTAATGCTTTGAAGATAGAATGAATATGTATGTAAATTCTTGGCTTTCTGCTCTTATGTCCGAAAACTATACTGATATGTGCTCTCTTCTTAGAAAACTTGGATATATGCATATATAAATACTTGCAGTAAATATATGTTAATTTCTTGTTTTATTTGATTATTTGTGATTGTTCATGCTTTACCATGAATATTTGTTTCTACATTTTCGTCGTTGGTTATGAACGGAAGAATACTCTTTGGAATTTGAATGTTAAGAGGAATGACTGATTATGAGAATGAAAAAGATATACTGTTTGAAGATTGTAACTGGAGCATTTTTTTTAAACTAAAGCAAATTTCGTTAATCATCAATGGCTGAATATAAACTCAAATGGACCTGACGTAAAATCAAATATCCTGATTAGAACGAACTGATTCACAGATCGTCAATGTTTGAAAGACCAAAGAAGAGATATTGTCCAACTCTGAGATGCCGTGACTTTAATGATAAATTAATGTAACAAGTAATCAGTGATTAATTACTCTAAAATTCATGACAAAATACACAACTTTCACCAAGACAATTGCATCAGAGACTACAATTTTTTCTTGTTAATTGAATACTAAGTATAAAAGCATTATTGCTGCCCAGTTATCAAGCTGATAAATGCCAAATTTCATCAGAAAAGGATCTGCATCAGTATTTGGATTTCTAAGTAGTCCCTAGTGAAGACTTGCAAAGATAATAATAATCCAAAATAAAGATACCATTTCAAGGTAAAAGATAATGAATTAGCTGTAATCAAACCCTTAAAACAGGAAATATGGATGAAGATAAGAACTGAAAATAGCAACCACAGAGAATGCTAAAAATGGGGGAAAGTATGAGTTGTATTTAGACTCAAATTTACCATTCAAAGGCTGAGAGTGAGAGATGATGTTTTCTCTAGAAGTCACATTCCCTTAAAATGAGGGAAGAAGATGGAGAGTAAAGACAGGAAAGCAAGATAGATGTGAGTGACAGATTTTGCTGTGGGCACCAATTCAGGTGAGTTTCACAATTGCCTTGGATTACTCCACATTTTATGTGCATAAAACTGGTGTCATGTACCCTTTTTGATCATTCAATTTTGGTGGCAATTTTGTGCATTTTTAGACTAGTTTTATTTAAATATCTGGAATTATTAAGGCAGAAAAGGGTTGGAATTTATGAGATAAGACTTGGTTTCATGTGCTTTGGATTGATATCCAAATTCCCAATTGCCCTTGGGAGGGTTGACTTGAAGGTATTCTTAATAGAAGAATGCAGTATCAAAATGTAAATGCAATCTAATAAATGACCTTATTAGTATTAAAGTCACCTCCAATATGTGTTAAGGAGTGAAAGTTTGGTTTTATTTGTAGTTTATTCAAGTTGTATATTACTATTTAAGTATATTATAATTTGAAGAATAGATCACACTATACTTTTTAACTATATAATCTATTAAATTAATCAATCTGCTATTTACTTTTACAATTTACTACTCAATCTATAAAGAGAAAACATAAGGAACTCACTAAATTGCTATGGAAACTTAAAAAGATTCAACAAGAAAATTTATAAAAACAAAGCATATTATGAATAAAATAACTTGTTGCAAGATTTCAGAGATAATGTGCAGCTGCATCATCTCAATTAACAAGATACTTAGATATATCAGTCATAAACGCTCAGGACAGTAAATTTCTTGCTGTGAACAAAATCAAATAAAAAAAGTCCTCATTAAACAAATGAACATATACACATAAAACAATGAATCATGATGATACTATATATAGATTAGTTCAATTTTTGAATAAATTATAGCATGAGAGCAAGTTAGAAAGCTTTAACAAGAAATAATCTGGAGTTTTTATTATTAGAACAAACCCCATCATCAATCCAGTATTGAATGAGTATCACTAAACAATACCCCATAACTTAAAAAGCCTTTTCCTTTCTTTCTTTATCATTCTCTCGTATGAATTTGCAATGTTAACAGATCCTAGGCAAGTTCTCCCAGGAGCAGGATCCAAGGTTCCTGTCATGGTCAGTTGTGGTGGGAAACAATGAAGCTATCTGCTGCATATCGAAGCCGATGTTGTCATCTGTTATGACTGAGGACGGTCCATTGGAAATTTCTCCACTGTCATTGAATTCAACCTGCAGTGTGGATGGAATTGTGTCCAGCAGCTTGGTCAAGTCCTCAGAAGTGGTTGTGTTTGTTTGGCTTGTTGCTTCAACCTTTTCTTCCAATCCTGCATTCATTAAAGACAAAGTTTCAAGATAAATGCCTAACCGATAAGCTTAGAGCCTTGTTTTTCTGGATTTGTGTCCAACGCTAAGAGATTGAAAGTTTAATATCTAATAGCGAGAGCCTAAACACCAAAGCACTCTAAACTCATAAGAAAACCAAATGTCAAGGCTAGAAACAATTGCATCAATCCACAAAGAACTATATACTTCAACACAAATCTCAAATTTAGAGATTCAATTGTATCGATTTCATTATAAACTAAACTAAGCATTATTCTCAAATTCTTCCACCTGAAAAAAAAACGGCTTCATTCCATTTCTATACACGTTCTGACTAGAGAGTGTAAATGCTAATGTATCATTCTCATTAAAATGAGATTCATAGCAGTTAGACAGGAGTTAATGCACCTGATAAGTCAAAATCATAACAACTAGAAAGTAGAAACAAAACACAAGCTAGTTTTTTGATTCACATAATTCCAAACTACTTTATGCAATCTCTAAACAGAAAAGCAGAGCATTCAATTCAAGCAAACCTGTAATTATCAGTATCTAACTATAAGCATTAAAAACTTAAAAAGAATGAATTTAACTCACCTGAAGATAAAGAAAGAGAGTTGGAATTATCCCAATTACTGCCAAACCCATCAAAGTCGAACACTTTGTTATTATTCTGTTCCTGCAAAAGCAAACCACTCTGCTCCCTCGAACTCTGGCCACCGTTACCATTCACTCCCAACACTTTGGCATCCCTCAGAAGATCCTCAAACAACCCGTTTTTCGGCACAGAAACCCCATGATTCCCCTGTCTGTCTTTGGAGATAATCCCATTTTTCTTCTTGTTCAATCTCCTACCAATCAACTTGCTTCCAATGCCGATCCCCATGTTATGCACTGGAGAAGAATTTGGCATCATTTGGCTTGAAGGGAGCTCTTGATTAGGCTGAGTAACCGCCGCGAACAATGAGCACATCTTTTCATTCTCTTCTTGCAAGTTCTTGTGGAACTCACTGCTACTGCTGCTTAATAGTCCTGTGAATCCACCACCACCACCACCGATATGAGAACCATTTGGGGATGTCAATGGTGATAAAGGCAATGAAAACGAAGTAGGCGATGGCAGGCTAACGCTGTTGTTGTTGCTGGCAATAGCAGTGCTAGGAGGAGCTGATGAAAACCTCTTGAAGCGTAGAGGAGTCTGAAGAACAGGAGGAGTTCTAGGAGCCGCAAAGTCGAAAAGAGCCAACGTTGAGAACCCATTATTGTTAGTAGTCGATGGAGATGAGAGTGGAGAGATGGGCGAAATTGGTGCAAAGGAAGCAACAAGGTGGTGAGGGTGGTGAGTTGGTGAAGGAATTTGTGTTTGGAAAGTGAAAGAGTTTGAGCCGATGCTGTGAGGCGACGGAAGCTGTGAGATAGGCGGCGGTGACGTGGGTGACAGTTGCTGGAAGTGGTGGGGGTGGTAAGGGTGGGAGGTAGGAGTAGTTGGAGAGGAGAGTAGGGTTTGGAAGGAGAAAGAGGAGGTGGGTGTGGTGGGGGTGGAATGAGACGACTGGTGATGGTGGTGGAAGTGGTGGTGGTGCGGTGGTTGGTGCTGTTGCTGGAGGTCCGGCGGATACAATGGAAACCCTTGACGCTGGTGTCTCTTCACCCTTGTGTTCCAATAGTTCTTGATCTCATTGTCGGTTCTTCCCGGTAACTAACACAACCAAATCTTACATCCTTAAATTTCACAATCAAACTCGAAACATATATAAATAGGCAGATACAAACTTTTCAATTAACTGATCATTTCGATCAGACAATTCGAACGTAACGTGATTTCATTTTCAATGAGAGTTAATGTTAGTTTATTCGAATTTGCTGATCATATCGATCAGATAATTCAAAAAAATAAAAAAAAACGTGAATTTGATTCTCAAATGGGAGCCAATGTTAATTTGTTTGAATTGTCGGATCATTCTGATCGGACAATACATTCGGTTTGCGATAAGAGCAAATATAAAAAACAAAAGAATGGAACGTACCAAGCTAGCCATGCGAGCCCATTTGTTGCCATATTTGGCATGTAACTCGACAATGAGACTTTCTTCATCGGGAGAGAAAGCACCCTTCTTGAGGTTGGGGCGGAGGTGGTTGGCCCACCGGAGGCGGCAGCTCTTGCCGCAACGGGCAAGGCCGGAGTTCCTCTGGACGGCATTCCAGTTGCCTTCACCATGTTTATTGACGTAGTCCACAAGTATTGCGTCTTCCTCGGCTGTCCATGGACCCTTCTTCAAGGCACCACCACCACAGTAGGCAGCTGAGGACCCACGTTCGCTGCTTGCATCAACGATGTTGTTGCTGGTGGGTGTCATTACCCAAAAAGGAAGTTCGATAAATATAATGAAAACACAACACAAAGACAAAGAACAAATGGTATGGATGTATCTATTGTGTGTGTGTGTTTTTTTTTCTTTTTCTTTTTTTGCCTCTTTGTGATAACAAACAAGAATTTTTTTGGTGGGTCCCTATAAAAAGAACCAAAGATTAATTGGACATTTTTTTGTGTTTTTTTCCTTGATAATTAAATTAAACTAAATTTTGCTGAAATTATGGAAAAAAATGAAAAAAAAAATCATCTCCTCTCTCCCTCTCCCTTGTT
Source organism: Flueggea neowawraea (assembly GCA_948243855.1). Lineage (NCBI taxonomy): Eukaryota > Viridiplantae > Streptophyta > Magnoliopsida > Malpighiales > Phyllanthaceae > Flueggea > Flueggea neowawraea. Next base: position 15,446 of record CAODLS010459075.1, on the reverse strand, counting down.
AGATGGTATTAAAAAAAACAAAAATCTCAAGTTGTTATTGGTGGGGCTATGGATTCTTGTTAAAGAAATAGAAGGCAGAAAGGGCAAAGACAGATTTAGAGATTGTGGGTATAACTTGTCATGTGAGTACTCTTTCATGTCATCATGAGAACACAATGCCATGAATTCCCACTTTTTTTGACAACCCGTTTCTCAAAATTTTCAATCTTTAATGGGTTCTCTTAGGTTTCTTGAAAGTTCTTTTTTTTTTCTCTTTTGACAAGAAAATCTTGAAGAGATGGAGGAATTTGGGGAGAGAGAGAGGTCAAGGCTTCTTAGGGGAAGGTGATGATGAAGGAGAATTGGGATTGGTGTGGTTGGGTGAAGTTTGGAAGTGGAACCCACAAAGAAGATGGGAGAGATTGGATTTGAGAGTTTTAGAGAATAGAGGGAGAGAGTCTCTCTCTATCTTTGGGCACTTCTCAACACTTTTAATGGTGGACCCTAATAGGCGCTCATGCATTCAATTAGCCTTTTTTATCCTCTTTTTGTTTCAAAGTTTGCACTCTTTAACCATAACAACCTTCTCTAAGCTGTTTCATTTCTCTTTTGGCATTTACTTGAAGTTTATTTTGGGTGGCTTAGTAGATACAGGTTTGGGTTTCTAGAATCTTTGTTATAATGTTTTAAAGGCATTAATTGCAAGTAAATACATCTTAAATTACGAAATTATAGATTTACGCCGAGACCAAATTATAACTCAAAAAAACGCCGGGGTTTGTTCTCATATATAGTCAAAGCGCAAGTTAATACGATAAAATTTAGCGTCGTCAATCACACCAATTTCTGCACCGACAACCTGCCTCTTCTTCATTAATAATCAATTTCCGCACAAAATTCCTCTTTAATTTCAGCAGGAGACACCCTACATTATATAGAAAACCAGTTTTAAAAACTCAATCACACATTAATCAAAAAGAAAAAATAAAAAAAAAAACCCATAGATTTTGCAGAAAACAGTTGAAGAATTTGGTAAAATAAAACAAATTTCTACGACAGATTTGTAAAAATTCAACAAGCAAAGAGGACAATCTTTTCAACAGATCTGGAATAAAAAATTACACACAATCAAAAATAGATACAAGCATTCATATAGAATCCTCCTATTTTGTTTAAATCTATCTACTTTTTTTTAACTCTAATAAGTCAAAACCTAATAAAATAGAGTGAAAATCAACGCCAGAAAAGAGCAATAAACTGATAATTTGTCAATACCTAACTGTATTTATTTATGAACAGAATGTTGCATAATAAAAAAAATACAAAAAAAAAACATAGAGGCACACTATAAGAAGAAATCCTGACGAGGTAACTATTTTTTTTTAGTTGTTATTAATAACAACGGTTCGAGATTGAAAAAATACATCTATAAAAAACAAATATACTATTCGCACTATTCCTAATGAACTAACTATTATAGGTTTTTTCCTGTTAATAATAGTAAGAATGGTGCATGTAGATTTAAGGATATAAAAAAACACATGCACTGAGCTATAAAAAATATCTCACACAAAATATAACATTCATAAACTGGAAAGTTTCTTAGAAATCAAGCAAGTTCAAACAACAAGAAGAAAAAAAAAAGAAACCTTATTTGGTTTGTTTTTCTAATAAAAGGCATACGTCTCAGGAATCAATGATCGCAACAGAGACATTTCAACTAGAATGACACTTACCTCTTCATGCTCATGCTCTTGAGCTCAAATATATTGAAGAAATGAAAATGTAAGTGATCGTTTGTTACAGCCCAAAAAGGGGTAAGGAAAGAAACTCGTGCCACAAAAAAAACACAACCGGCACCATTCTGCCGCTAATATCAGCAAAGATAGAAAACAACAAGAGCATAACATAAAAGAAGAAAGCAGTTATGTAAACCGAAAGTTTTCTCTGCCCTGGCCGTCAAACTCAACTAAAGCGGCACAAAATACCGGAGTAGTAAACCACCATTGCTCAACTCAATTGGTAACGACTTCTTTAGAGAGACGATCTGCCACAGTGTTCCCCTCTCTAAAAACATGTGAGACCAAAAATTCCATATCTGCCAGAATCGATAGGCAATTAGACCAATCTGGTAAAAGCTTCCATGGCACCGACAGGCTCCACTCCTTCAATAAGTTAACCACATACAGAGAGTCACATTCAATCCAGAGGCGATTCCAACCAAAAGTGTGCACCCTATTGACCGCATAAATGAGAGCATAGAGTTCTGCCTCAAAAGCATAACAATTCAATAACGGCGCAACAAAGCAACCTTTCACAAAGCCTCTATAATTGCGGAAGACACCACTTGGTCCGCCAATGCTGGGAGTACCCATTGAGGCCCCATTGGTGTTAATCTTTATCCAAGTCGGCGAAGGAGGGCACCACCGAACAGATAAAATATTCGGTGCTTTAAAGGGGATAGCAGCAACTCCGAGCCTCCTAAGAATAATCCTCTCTTGTTGTGTATTTTTCATGTGACCCACTCGAAAGAGGTTACAATCTCTGATTGCTCTAAGAATAAACCGTAGTGTAGCAAAAAAACTGAAATGGATTTATTCTCAAAGGCAGCTTGATTTCTTGCGTACCAAATTGCCCAAAAAGAATGAACTACTTCAGACTATAACAAAGCTTTAATTTGAGAACTAAACATTGATGCCATAGCATCCAAGAGAATGTCTACAGGCTTAGTCATGGAGGCCGTAGTCAGTGAGATTTCAAAGAAATCTACAACGGCCTGCCAAACCCTGATAGCTTTAGTGCAGTGTAGAAAGACATGAGTGTTCGATTCATAAGCCACCCCACATAGTTTACACACTGAGACAATAGTCATACCTCGTCTACGAAGAGCGTCATCCTTTGGCAAACTACCATGGAAAAGTACTTCCAAATAAATTTGCACCAAATAGGTTCCGGTGCTGAGGGAGCAATACCTTTCAACATAGCCTTACAAGTAAACATACTTGTAGCATCACCCATCCACACCAATCGATCATGTCTTAAGGAAGTAGGTTTTGTCTATTGAATTAAGGGAGACAGAAACGGGTAGGCAACCATTGGCTCTCTAGGAATTTCCCACCGTTCAGTAAAGAACTCTGACACTGTGTAAAAAATGCCGGCGGCCAATGGGGACAACAAGAAGATCAACCAATGGGCGGCCAAGCCAGTTGTCATGCCAAAAATCCAAACCAGACTGCTTACACACAAGCCACTTAGAGTTGGCTAGAAGGCTTGAAAGGACAAATTTAATAGAGCACCAAATGGATGAAAAGATATGCGGCTTAGGGGAGAGTTGCTTACCTAAAAATCGAGAATGCAGAAAAAGAATAATAGTACACTGCCCTGTACATAAACTCCACGCCAGTTTAGATAATAAAGATCCATTCAAGTCAGCTAATTGATGTAATCCCAGGCCCCCCTGAGAAGTAGAGTGACACATTGTATTCCAGGAGACCGTAACCATCTTCTTTTCAGTAACAAATCCAGTCCAGATAAAGTTGCGAATGGATTTTTCCAATTGCCGAATAAGGTTGGTAGGCCAACGATACACCATAAACGAGTGAATGAGGGACCCATAAATGGTGGATTTAACCAAGCAAAGTCGCCCTGCTATTGACAAGGATTTTCCCTTCCAAGATTGGAATTTTGAAATGACCAAGTCCGAAATATGTTGCAAATGCCACCGTCGTGGAGCACCTACAAATAGAGGAACACCTAGATATTTGAACGAAAGAGTTCCCTGTTTCATGCCCAAGTCAGAAATGAATCTGGTAGCTCTTGCCTGAGAAACCGAGGGACCAAAAAAGACTTCTGATTTATCCCAGTTCACCAGTTGACCCGACATTAACCCGTAGTGGTAGAATATTTTTTTGATGACTTGAACATTTGAATTACAGGCCTTCCCAAAAATTATGATATCATCTGCGTATATTAAATGAGAAGGGCAGAGGCCATTATTACCAGCATACATCCGTTTAAACTCCCCCGAATCCGCAGCTCTCGATAACAACCGACTAAGGAAATCCTCAGCTAAGCAAAACAAAAGAGGAGAAAGGGGATCACCCTGACGGACACCTCTACTACAAGCAAAATACCCCTTCGCAGATCCACCAGGTTAATAGAAATCCGTGCTGAGAGCAAAATGGAATGTACCTATTGAACAAATCCGTCATGAAAACCAAAGCTGCGTAAGACCTGTAGGATAAACTCCCAGTCCATCGAATCAAATGCTTTACGGATGTCAATTTTGAGCGCCATATGACCTTCTCTAACCTTCCGGTGCATTACATTAACCCCTTCCGAAGCTGCTGCAATACAATGTTCAATGTGTCTACCACTGACAAAGTCAAATTGTTGTTGAGAAATAATTCTAGAAGCAACTGGAGCAAGGCGACTGGCCAGAATTTTTGTGATCAATTTATACACAAAATTACTCAGGACAATAGGTCTGAATTTTTCGATCACACTCGCATTAGGTACCTTTGGAAGTAAAATCATATTGCTCGAGTTGAAACCAGGGATCAATTGGCCATGAGTAAAGAATTGTCTGACAGAATCACAAACAAGAGGACCTACAATATCCATACAGTAGATGAAGAAATTACCAGAAAACCCATCGGGGCCGGGAGTACTACGAGGGTCCATTTCCTGAGCAGCCTAATGAACCTCCAAATTAGTGAGCATTCGGAGGAGATGTTTATTATCCTTTTCCGAAACCAAATGAGGAATGATGTCCTGGATCAAAGAAAAATCCATAGGCTGCTCATTAGTTGAGGCCGAGAACAAAGTAGCATAGTATTGTAGAACGTGGTGATCAATCTGAGCTTGGTTATCTGTTAAGTTCCCTTCAACTTCTAAGCACCGAATACCCGAATGAACTCTTTTACTGGCAACAGCTTTCTGAAAGAAATAGTTGTTACGATCTCCACACTGCAACCATTTAATCCGGCTTTGGTCCCGAAACAGCATCTCTTGTTGCTTGAGACTCAGTTCCAGAGCTTGGTTTGCCGTTAACTCCTGATGGTGCAATTCCTCAGAGAAGCCGTGATCCGAGATAAGGGTCTGAATACGCGGCAGTTCTGCAGATTCCAATTGTATCCGAGTGTGAAGATTTCCAAACACATGAATATTCCAAGTCCTTAGAGCCTGTCGCAGTCGACAGAGTTTAACTACCAGTCGTTGCATAGGTGTACCTGAAACAATACAATCTGACCAAGTAGCTGCCACATAATCATAGAAGTTAGGATGCGTAAGCCACATGGAGAGAAATTTAAATGGTCTGGGACCCAAATTATTGCTGGTGGCAGTAGATAACAACAATGGGTGATGATCAGAGTGATGTCGAGCAATAGCCATACAGGAAATATTCTGGAAAAAATCATAACACAGAGTCGAGCACAGAGCTCTATCCAGGCGTTGATCAACCCGAGCAGTGCCATGGAGACCATCCGTCCAAGTGTAAGAGCACCCAATCATGTCAATAGACACTAGATCACAATCGTTCAAACAAGCACGAAACTCCCCTCAAGATAAATTATTAGGGAGAGAACCTCGACGCTCGTGAGAACCCATAATAGCATTAAAATCTCCCATTACCAACCAAGGAACCAGCGGTTTTTATGATCGTAATTCCGCCCACAACTCCCTACAAATGGAAACCGTATTAACACCATATAACACAAACAAACAAGTTAACTGATGATCAAATAAGAAGGATACAGATATTTGTTAACGCGAGGAAGAAATAATCGAAACATCATGACCGGAAGAAGAGACAAACAGCCATAAAGAAGGAAGCTCTCCACCATTAGTTGCAACTAATTTAAGATTCAGAGATTGCCAGAATCTACTAGGAATAGAATCCCACTCCACCATAGGCTCCTCAAGACCAACCAATAAAGGGTTATGAGATTTACACATATTATATAAGTAACGTAAAGTATCCACGTTACCTACACATCTACAATTCCAGTAGAGGAATTTCATAAATCCAATCGTCTGGGGGGATTGAATGCCCCCTTGGTGAGGGTTGGTTTGTGTTTGACTTGTGACTCAAGCTTATTACCTGACTTCCTCTTTGTTTGAGTAACCGTAGTCCAATCCCCATTGTCCTCATGTAAATTGTTCACATCATCCTCATACAATATTTGGGAGGAGGAAATTGCAAGTGTTTCGTGCCTCAAGGCTGAAGACGCAACATTTGCTTGTGAATCCGCAGCAACAACCACTTCCATTTGGTCGGCCCAGGAGCTATTTCCAGCCAATGCCGCATCAGGTTTATCCATTCCATGTGACATTATTACGCGCGGCGAGGAACGATTACGTATTGCACAAGGATGCTAATTCTCCGAAAAAATTGGGGCGGCTAGGGCTTCATTCCCTAACTTAAATTTTGATCAAAGAACAAGTGGATTGTAATGATCAACCTTATTTGGTTTGTTGACATTGTCCTCTTTCGAAACTTCAGCAGCCTTCATTTGGCGAGTCTGTAACATGGAACAGAAAAACCAAACAATGAAGCAATGAAAGCCAAAATTTCTAGCGTTTCACACAAATAAGTAAGAAAAAAGAAGAGGAAAATCATAACACACCTGCACACCCGACGGAGAATCGTCAATCGAAGCTTGCTTTGACTTGAATCGGTTAGGTTTAGAAGGAGAAACAACTCTAGAACCCTCTAAACATCTAGCAGCACAAGTTTGCTTCAGAGTCAGGAACAACATGTGAAGGCAAACTCTCAGAAGTGGACATCATGTTAAGACGTAATTTAAGAATAGGAAGGGCGAACTCTGCAAAATGGTATTTAAGACGTAATTTCCTCATGTTCTAAAGTGGGAAGGGGGCCAGGTTGGCTTTGTATTTTTCTTATCTATTTGGAAATTGGGACTGCCTTGCTTAGAAGTGTAGTTGATAGTATATATATGAAAGCCTAGTCCAAAATTTCCCTTGCTATATGTATTTTTTTTAAAGAATATGAAGTGGGTTTTAGGTCAAAGCAATTACAAGATTAATCTCTATGAAGTGATGAAGAGGTACATATTAGCGCACGACTTCGGATGTTTGATTACGTCGAGCAACGAAGTTATTTATATCCAAAACTCAAATTTGATACATCTGATTAAAGGGCGAAGGAGATCGATTATGCATCTAGTGACGTGAAGCTATGAAAGTCTTAGCATTTGGACCTGAAATAAGCAATGAAACAAGGGGTAAAAAACTCAGTAGTTCTCTTGCTATAGTTGGCTTTAATTGACTAAAAGCAGCCTCCAAATATAATGGTACAAGGTATCAAACGTTGTCTACCTCACATCTGTTTTCCTATTTCATGCGATTACTATTTCAAATGGCATTTTTATATATTCTAGACTGGTCAGAATGGAGTTTGAGTTTCTATTATATATGTTTCAGTAACTTTCATTGACCATGGAACTATACAAAAATCACAAGCCGTCTCAAATATTTAAATGGTCCTAAAAAAGACTAAAGAAATCTCAATTTCTTATTTCTGAATTAACATTCATTTTGACCAAATTTTTTCTTGTGTGACCAATGACAAGATTGAAGTAAAACTTAGTGATATTGAATTATAATCAAAGTTTGCTAATTGTAAATTTGGTTTCCAAGTTTTCGTATAATAATATTTGAATATTTACTGATTCAAAAACTTAAATTGAATATTGAAATTTAGTAGTATTACCTCTCATTTATAATTCCTACTTTGCTTTTTCTTTGCTGATTAACCAATCTATTAATTTATCTTCTTCATTTAAGTTCATTGAAGCATTTATCCCTATCATGTTGAGTGGGTCTACTTATCAATTACATGGAAGAATTCCCTTAAAAAAAATACTCCCTCCATCTCAAAAAAAAATATTTATTTTAGTAGAACTTAAGGTCGAATTCAAATACTGTTGTATTAAGACATTATTGATGTCAACTTTTTTATATAAATTAAGATATTGTAATTAAGTTAGTTCTTTTTGATAAGTCAATAGCTTTGAATTTTTATTCATGTAGAACTCTTAAACGTATATTAAAAAGTATATTAATTTTCTTAGAAAATTCTTAAAATACCCGTTGAAAAAGTTTTAGAACTCTTAAACGTGTTTGTTATTTGGTAACAGAATTTGATGATAAAAATATAAAATAAAAATAATATAGCACAATGAGTTGTCGTTTAATTTTTTTTTGTTTTAATTTTCTTTATATATGTTCTTCAAGTTATTCTCGCAATAAGTTAATTCCTATTAATACAATTTTGACTAATTTCAAAAAAATATATATACAATCGCAAATTTTATACGTCTGCCGATAAATGTAGACAACAATGCGTCTAGTTTAACAAAATGTGCTAAGAGATTAATGATTTAATTATCATAAAAGCTAATTGTACCAAAAAGTAAAGTAGGGATGAATTATTTTTTTGTTAAGTAATTAAGCTCTAAATGGAGTTCAAACTCTCATCAACTACAAATGTGTTGGGATAACTCCCCAAATCTCACATCAAGTAGGAGAGGATTTGGAGAAATATTTTCCATTGATTGGAATTTGTTCCACCATTTCACTTTGAATTGTTCGATTAATGTAGGTAATCCTTCACGTGTGATAATGTCGATGTCCCAACTGAATCCCAAAGGACGAAAAACCTTGTACTGAACAACAATAAAGGTGGTAAATGGTTTTCTTTGTTTGAAGGTTCGTAATTCTTTTGGAAGAGTTGTAATGATTCTTTGACCATTGGCCAATGATTCTTAGAGTACCCATTTACATAACAAACCCTCAAACTCCTGAACCAGTTGAAACTAATTCTCCTCCAACTTTTCGTACTTTTTTAGCAGTTACTGAAAATATTCCCAATGAGTTAAACATCTTAGAAAAACACTTTCAAGTAGATAAATAATTTTTAAAAAATGATTTCTATGCTTCTCATAATGGAGAAAAAAAACAATATGGTATTTCAAAAATTTCTTGGATAAAAAGACAAGAAATCCAGACAGAATTTTATGATTTCGTTTCTAAACATAAGGTTCAAATCCTTTTCTATGATTGGTTTGAATCATTTTATGCAGATCAGAACAACATTACATATCCATTTTCAAAAACTATTAATCCAATTACTAATGTTCAAAAGAAAATTTGGGAATTAAGTGAAGGAACCGTAGTTCAAAATGACCATTCCCCTTTACGGACTCTTAAAATACAAATAGGAGACCAATCTTTAGAGTTATCTCCTTTCAAAAAACAACAAGACAATAATTCTGCAAACATCAGAAACATTGTTTTACAAAACAATTTTAATAATAGTCATCTTAATACAATTGATTCACAACTCTTTTGTAATACCTTGCCCATCTGATTAGGTCTCTGTAGCACTTTACTCATCTCTGATCCGATCCTTGGTATTCACAGATGTTATTTAGATGTTGGTGGTGTTTAGATGATTCAATGTTATTAGTAAGTACTTGATTACTTGAGTAAATATGGAGTCACTCGAGTGGACGAGGATGAATGTGTTGTTTCGAACCTTTGGTAGCGAGTTACTCGAGTAGAACGTTATGTTACTCGAGTAATCAGAGGTTGGGTCACACGAGTAACAATTGGTCTCACTCGAGTGGGTTCGTGCTTCATTGCTGCTCAGGAAACGAGACTTACTCGAGTAAGTTTTGACTTACTCGAGTGAGCGGAGCCAAAATTTCCTTTGAAGCAAGACTTACTCGAGTAACATTTTTGAGTTACTCGAGTAAGTACTGAGACAACTCGGATACTTAGTAAAACAATGAGTTTTGTTGTCTTGGCCTATTAAATACCCCCACCCGACTTTTCTTCGTCATTTACTCCTCCAAAACGCCATATTCACTCTGAAATTCATCTCTCTCCCTCTTCCATTACCAATCCTTGGCTCTAGTTGATTCTCTGAGGTAAGATCATTCTTCTCTCACTTCTTTTGCTTCCATTTTATTGTTGAATAAATGGATTTGTTGGGCATTCTTGGGAGTGACAAGTTGAACTAGGGTTTTCAGATTTGGGTTGATTTTAATGATTTTTGTTGGAATGAGAGTTGTATCTTGGTTGAATATGATGGATTATGGTTGAAGCAACATGAAGTAAGTTTGGATTTGAAGGATTTGAGTTGTTTTTATGTGGGTTAGGGTTTTGGCCGAAAATGTGATGATTTATGATGATTTTGAGTTTCTTTGGAGTAACTAGTTGTATATTTGAGTTCAGTAGGTTGGTTATAGATAATGTAGATTTTTGGAAGTGATTTTGATTGGTTGAATCAAGAGTTGGTCAATTTTGAAAATTCTAGGTAGTGTCTTACTCGAGTAAGCCAGGCTGTTACTCGAGTAAGACAGGGTTGGGCTTCACTCCAGTAAGAGCATGACTTACTCGAGTAAGTCAAAGTGTTACTTGAGTAATCCTTTGGTTTTCTCGAGTGAGCCAAGGTTCTGAGGGACCTAAATTGTAATTTTCTTGTCTCGCGATATCTGAGAGTTCGAAGACTTATTTGAGGATTCTGACTACTTGGATGGCTAGTTAGTAATCCCATATTGCTTTGAGGATTATTTTGTAATTTTTCAAGTCTTGAGGACTAAAACGTAATTTTATACTGGTCGGGGACAAACCTATAATTTTACGTAGATTTGGATTTTGGGTCCAGAGTGATAGGTTATCATTCGATATGGATTTTGTAATCTTTGAGAGTCTGCATTTGCATATCATGCATTTGGTATTACCATAGTATCGTATTTCAATTGATCTCTGATATATTTGTTGATATATATTTGCTTGTTCAGCTTTTTGTTCCTATCAGGGAGACCAGCCACCGACGAGTGGGGATTGACTGACGTTTGCGCTTGGATTTCTAGGTGAGTGAATAGCAGCTTCAGACAAATAGGTTGTGTCTCGAAACTATTTTTTTATATGTTGAACATGTAACATGAAAATGAACTAATATGAGGATTGACTAATTAATAAACTGGTTATGTATTTAATAATCAATATTATGTTTTGAATCTGATATATATGTGTTATATATCTACTTAAGGATTTTGATGCTAATCGCATGCTTTGGTTTTATACTATGTAATAGTATAATATGATAATGGTTTTCTAATATGGGGCACCCATACTACGGGTAGTAGTAGCCTTTGGTATATCAATGCTTTGAGAAATCCCAGCTACCAGGGATGCCAGTAGCCATGTGTTCTGATCCAACACATGATTTGTTAGTGATTAGTGGCGGAGTCCACATCACATATGTTTAGTGCCGGATGCACACCTTTGATATGGTCCCATATGTACGATATATGTTTTGACTCTGAAACTGTATTTGATATGTTTTTTGTGCCTGCTATTTGCCTTATTTTGCGAACGTTTTGGAAAATGATTTTTGAACACTACTATTTATTATCGTGTATATATTTATTTATATTTATTCACTATATTGCATGTGGTAACTTTGAATTGTTTTTATGAAGCATGTATGAGGCAGTCTGAAGTGTTATTCTCCACTGGGCTCTGACCGCCTTATTTTTTCTGTCTATGTTGATTCCTATATCTCAGGTTCATAGATTTTGGCTTCGACAGCCGTTCTGCATCTTGATTACCAGTAAGGCCTCTATTGGTTAGTGATGCCCTTTTGTTCAGGCTCTCCTTTTGTATTGTTAGAGCTCTGCACTGGGATGTTGTAGGGTTACAGGTTTGTCATTTGTATTTGATATTCTATAACCTGTTTTGTACTATGATATATATTTTGTTGGATATATTAATCATTTGATTTATATTATTTATTTTTACTACTTATGTTCTAAACAATAAATGTTTTCGTTAAATGTTTTTAAATAATAAAAATTTTGGGTAGTATGTTCTGATTTTTTAGGCTTGTACAAGATGGGTCGGGCTTCCATAGACGGTTTGCCTTGTATGCCGATCCGCCTTTTATGTCGGTCATGGTCCGAAAATGGGTCGTGACATCTGTTGGACCCGAGGGGCCTTGGGAGATCCACCTCGTGCGTGGGTCTAGTGAAGGAGCACACAAATGGGACTGACACCACATCTTTACCCAAAACCTTAAGGTATTGGGTTATGAGTCTATGTCACTTATAAGTCCTTCATACACACTACAACTCTCCAATGTGGGATAACTACCATTCGCAATTGTATCCTAACAATCTCCCCCTGAAGTGTGAATCTCTTCCACATCGGGCTTAGGCCTGCTCCCCCTGCAATGGAAACCTCTCAGTATTGCTAATTTCTTTTTGGGCTTCTTCAAGTACTAATGTGGAATTTTTAGCCCAAGAGCTCTTTCCATGATTCCACCCATCTACAAGTTTGTCCTACTCACACGAGACACTCCAGAAGGGCTTCAACAGTCAACACAACTCTTCGTTGTTCTCGTGTCGGTGCATCACCATGGTGTCACCAAGAGTTTCTCCCATGACTCCACCCTTACATTTACGATCTTTTTTCGGCCGCTCACATAGTAGATCTGGGCTACACCAGTCAATACAACTCCTCACCACATTACCGCACTCATATCGGACCACTACCGCATCATACTTGTCATTGCATGTCCCAGACAAACCGTTGGCTCTGATACCAATTGTTGGACCCGGGGAGCCTTGTGGAGATCCGCCTCGCGCGTGGACCTGGTGAAGGAGCACACAAGTGGGCCTGGCACCACATCTTTACCCAAAACCTTAAGGTAATGGGTTATGGGTCTATGTCACTTATAAGTCCTTCGCACACACCATAACTCTCCAATGTAGGACAACTACCATTCACACTTGTATCCTAACAACATATTTCGTATGGAAAAACAAATCCAATCTCAAACCATCAATCTTCTTCTTCGAACTCTACTTCCAAACTCTTAGAAACCAAAAAACTACTTGTTTTAAACTATTCCAAATATCAAAAGCTAGCCAAAAAGAGCTTAGAAATGATAAAAATGAATTCCTACAAGCCATCCAAAATCAACTTAGTTGTTTTGATCCTTCATCCTCCACTTCAAACCGTCCTTTGATTGATGGTACACTAGCTCCTTTAACTAGGCGACATCCTTAAACTTTCTCTTCTAACAGTCCTATTGTTCCTAACACACCAGATCGTTTAAACATAAATGTCCTTTCTAATAATCCTAACAATCTTGTACCTCAAACTGAATTCGGGCTAGAGATTGGTATACTTCGTTGGACACACCAACCTTCATCATCAAGAACTATGATCCCAAGATAAAATGACATGGATTTAGGACCTACCAAACTTGTTCAATCCAAATACAAATCAACAACTCTATATGAATGGAATATAGATGGTATGTCTAAATATCAAATCCTCAACTTACTCTAGCAAATGACAATGGCTGCTAATGTCTACAAAACCCAGACAGGAACCTCTTATCGCTCCATTTCAGAATCCCTCATTGCAGGATTCTCTGATTAGTTCAAAGGATGGTGGGATTTTCATCTTAGTTCTGAAGAACAATCAAACATTCTTGATGCAATCCAAATTGATGAAGACAATACTCCTATTTTAGATGAAATAGGAAATCCAATTCCAGATGTTGTTTTAGCTCTTATTCTTACCATATCTTTGCATTTTGTTGGTGATCCTTCTCATATCAAAGACAAGAATATTGAACTCCTTTCCAACCTCAAATGTGAGAAACTTAATGATTTTTAGTGGTACAAAAATCAGTTTATAACCATAATTATGTTAAGAGAAGACTCAAACCAACCCTTCTGAAAAGAAAAATTTATCACAGGTCTTCCCTTATTATTGGTGAAAAAGTCAAAACTCGTATTAGGGAACAATATAGTAACCAAAATCCATACTCCAATTTTACATATGGCTAGTTAATCAATTTTACCCAACAAGAATGTCTGAAACCTTGTAGAGATTTACAATTTCATAGAAAAATTCAAAAAAATGACAAAAATAGGTACCCAGTTAGGTGTTTTCTATAGCGTGTTTGGTATGTGTAAATATTGTTGCAATGACTACACCAAACCCCTTTCCAAAAAATCCAAAGCCCAAACATTGTTATTCCAGAACTTCAAAACCTAGACCTAATTCCAATACCAAAAAAATCTCTTAAAGATGTTACCTATTAAAAATGTGTTAGAAAATGTCACACAAAAATATTGTCATCTCAATAAACAAATCAAAGAACTTCGATTAGAAGAAGAAACTATTGAAAACATTCAAGCCCTTCTCATATATTCCTCTGAACCTAGTTCTCCAATGTCTACAGTTTCTGAGGAAGGTCTCCAAATTGATGAATTAGTTGTTTTAACAACTTCTTCATCTGACTCTGAAACCCCTTCTAATTAACTCAATGTACTCTCCAAAGACCAAAAATTTATCTTAGATGTTATCCAACAAATTGTGGACCCTATCAAACAAAAAGAATATATTAAAAACTTGTCAATCCTTACAAGAATAATAGATTATCTATTTACCCATACCCTACCCATAGGGTCTGTTTACCCGTAGGGTACTCATTTACCCGTGGTTTAAATTTAATTAATTAACTTAACAAATAATTTATCATCAATTTAGAATAATAAATTAAAACATACCCGAGATAATATGAAATACTATATTCACACAACATAATATAAAAGTTATAATTTACAACCAAATGTAGTTAATGAAATAGTAATATGATATGTTATCACTTGAAGGAGAATTTATAAAAAAATTATAGTCTAAAATATTATACAAGGATAAAGATGACGAGCGTTTCCAAATTCCAACATTCTCATTACAACCTCTAAATTACAGCTATTAGTCCGTAAAGAAAATATTATACCCAAATATGTACTATTTATATTTGTGACAATAATATACCAACATATTTTAGACCAAAATATATCAAAATGTTAGAAAAAAAATATTATTCTTGAACTCTCATGCTTGATTTATTGTAGTTGACTCTGTAATAAAACAACACACATATTAAAAATAAATCAGAAAAATACTTGAAACAATTATTAATATCAATAAATAAGATAAAATATAATACCTAGAACCTTTAGGTCATCTTTTATATCATCAAAATAAGTGTCATGCTCATCAAAATAGTCTCATTCTAGTTATAAATTAATTTATTTAAATACAAGAATTCATTTACTTCCCCCCCCCCCCCCCCCTCTCTCTCTCTTTACATGGGCATTTACATAAATACCAATAACCTAAATTAATATTACTGGTTCATCAAGCCAATTTTTAATATTTTGGCAGATTTTCAAAGTTTCACTCGAGTCAAAAAATTTCTAAATTGCATTTTCATGGACTTGTCTAAAACTTGTTTAGGTTTTGTCTAAAGTCTATTTATATTTCAGATTTTTTTAAAACTTCTTTAGAACTTGTTTATACGTTAATTATATGTTGTTTATATTTATCTATATATTGTATATATGTTA
>CAODLS010459070.1:0-11084 GCA_948243855.1 Flueggea neowawraea | reverse complement strand
TTCTTATCATTCCGGTAATGCACAGTCATGAATTTTTTCTTTACTTTTTGTTAATATATATTAGATTCTTACTTCAAAATAACATATTTTACAGAATTCTATACCACCTATATGTGTTACTTGGCAGATATTATAGTAATCATTCAGTTCTATTCCAGGTGATTCTTCTAATAGGATATGGTCTAGATGCTCCACCTAGAAAGCTTTTCCTGCATAAAGTATGCAATAAAATTGGAGATGACCAGAAAAACAAAGCTGGAAATGACACTAAACAAAAGGAAATAACAAGCCAGTCAAAGATGCAAAGTAC
This sequence comes from Flueggea neowawraea, assembly GCA_948243855.1. Taxonomy (NCBI): domain Eukaryota; kingdom Viridiplantae; phylum Streptophyta; class Magnoliopsida; order Malpighiales; family Phyllanthaceae; genus Flueggea; species Flueggea neowawraea. Next base: position 10,774 of record CAODLS010459070.1, on the reverse strand, counting down.
GTTTTCATGGAGACCTGTCATCCATTTCTTATTTTGGGCTTTGTTCTGGTCTATCTATGTTTTAGTTCTGTGTGGCTTGTCTGTCAAACAGTCCAGTAGCCTGTGGGAGATGTTTGAAAGGTACGACTGCATATGCAACACTTCTTTATTTCGCACATGCATTATACTATCAAAAAACTTGAATGTTAATTATGTTCTCTTTTTTTCTTCTGGTATTCTTTATGATATATGTAACTATTCGTGAGATTTGGATAATTTGAGTTATCATTTGCAAAGATGTAACCTATCAGAACTATGTGTGAGTAGGTTGATTATGACAGACTAGCAAAGTCTTTTGACACTTTTAAACAAGTAGCTATTCAAACCCTTAATCTGTTTGATGAAGCTTTAGCCTACATGAAAAAATTATTGTTGTTCTTAGCAATGGTTTCTGGAAAATTAGTTGTGCCACCAAGTTTATGTTGTTTGGTTATCTAAATATACTTTTGTGATTCTTTTATTCCTGTCTTTGCAGAACATATGGATTCATTCTTACTGTAGAAGATCTTTCACCAAATATAGGTGTTTTATGGTGAGACTATTCTGTCAGTATTTTATCTCTGAATTTATTTAAGTTTATTCTCAGGTGTTCCACTGAGTCATCTGTTTGGTTTCATTGTAGGTACTTTTTTGCTGAAGTTTTTGATTTCTTCAGAAATTTCTTTCTGATAGTTTTCCAGATGAATATTTTGTTTATGATATTGCCTTTAGCCATACGGCTAAACCATCGGCCCTGCTTCCTGGCTTTTGTCTACATTGCAATCTCTTCAATGCTGAAATCATATCCATCTGTAAGTTCAGTTTGACAAATCATTATTCTTACTAACAGGTTCTTACATTGTCCAACAAGAAGCTATGTTGATGTTAAGTTTCTTGTTTTTGATGCATCTAAAAAGTAGTGGGAAATGTACTTTTTACTTTCATCACATATTTCTAGATTTATTCATGAGAACAAATTTCCCCATTGCTATTTGCCTTTATTCGTGATAATTAATTTACTTTTGATTGTAGTACTTAATGCTGGTTTGTTTTTTATTCTTTTTAAATTATATTTTGGATCTAATTTGATTTTTCTTCCCTTTCCTCTGATGTTTCACTTTTGATTAGGTTGGGGATTCAGCTCTATACTTAGGTTTGTTGGGTTTATTTATTGATGAATTATCAGGTCAGTTGATGTGCTTTTATTATGTTGTTGTCCTACTGATTCATTGGGACATGGTTTGATGTCTTAGATATATCCATGCCATGCAGATATGCAATTTTCATTCTTTCTCTTCTGTGGATATGTTGGAGTTTCTCTTCTTAGTCCTGTGATGCACAACCTGTGGATTTGGAGGGTATGTCTTGCAGTGATTCCATGTTATTTGGTGAACTAAGAATGTGATCTGATATCATCTTTTGTTTAATCAAATGTTCAGGGAACTGGCAATGCAAACTTCTACTTTGCTACTGCTATGGGTTATGCTTGCTTGCAGGTATTTTTTCTTTCTTTTTTGAAATATTTCTTCATGGAGGACATTAGACAGTGGTAACTGTCGTATACGATGATGCCAAGCAACGACTTTTTTTTTTATGTGCAAGAGAGCATTAGATTTACAGAATCATGGAAGAAAACCAATAATCTTGACGGTTCTCTATTGATTTTAGAGCATCCAATTTTGATTTTATTTTGGGTGGTGGATGTCTGATTTTCAGTCTCTCGCTTCAACCAAACTTTCATATCAAAATTGAACTTTTATTGCATCGACCAATACTATACAAATGATGGTTTATTTAGATTTTAAAGTTCCAATCTATAGAAAATTCTCTGTGCAAACTGATGCCCATGGCAACATGGTTTTCATGCTGATCTCAAACTTTTTAGCTCAGATGTGCTTAAGATTGAAAATTTTGAGGTATTATCATTCTAAATAAAGGGAACGTTGGTCTGTTTTTTATCTAAATTGTTTCTGCAAACACTATTCTATACCTTCTGATCTCGCAAGTATAATATAAAGGGACGGAACATTTGCTCAGATCATGAAATCCAGGAGAGTATATTTGTTTGGATCTTCTTGTTGGCTTATGCAATTGTATAATTTATTCATCATCATTAATCCTCCTAAGATTTCTTTCAATGTATTTTGTAGATTGTTTTGGTATTTGAGAGTGTTAGTGCCATGCTCAACCACGATAGAAAGCTAAGAAAACTGTCCACGAGAAAGGCCGAGGAGGTTCAATCTTGATTAACTTGTCACGACCAAGGACATTACTCTTATTGCAGCATCTCCACACTTAAGAGTTCCAAACCCTGAAAACATCAGACTGCGATTGGCGTCTCACGGCCAGACATGTATAATCTGGTAGAGGCTTAGTTTTGATGGGTTGAAAGTTTTACACGTTCCATTAAACATATACTTGATAAGTTACTTGGAGTTCTAAATTTCTCTGCAGAAGATTGTTGTTTTCCAGGTATTTCACATGCCATTTTATGCTGTACATTGAACACAGTTTCATTCTGGTAGCAGACTAAAATAGTTCTGGCATCTGTAATATACTAAAATGTTTTGTGAATGTCAAATTCGTTCTGCAAAAACCTGTTTTCTAGCTTCCTGTTGCAATCTTTCTCTTGTTCCTTTTCTTTTTCAAGATTCGTTTTTGAAATGTTCTCAAGAGATGTTGAATTGCTGAATAATTATGATGGGTTCACGAATGATTTTATTTTTCCTCATTTTTCAGAATAATGGCCCTAAGAGAGAAAAGTTAGAAAAAGGATAAAACATTATTTCTTTAATAAGGGTAATGCAAGATTTTGAAGCATGAAATGAAGCTATCCGTATCTCTAACTAAATTAAACAACATGGAGGTCGCCGTCGTAATCTAATTTCTGTGATTCTCTCTTCTATAAATAATTGAAGCATATCGTTTTGGTATGTTAGTTGTTGTTAGTAATATTTTAGCATATTACGTTAAATAAAAAGGTTCCATTTAATATTGGAATTCAGCACTAAACTACTAATGGACTTAAAACTCGTTGGTATTAGAAAAAATGTTGGATTCTTCAAAGGAGAATTTGTTGCTGACTCACCGATTGTGTGATGGCAGCTAATCTTTCCCCAATTGGGTATCAACTGTTTTGACATTTAGTTGGCATGTAGGTTCATGACAATCCAAGAGGGCCCTTAACCCACTTTTTGACCTTTTCTTCTTCAACTTTTTGAATTAAATTATCTACACCAACCAACTAGCAATCTGAAATTGAAGATTTGCTCTACGAACTCTCAGAACCTTTTATTTTCATTCCATACTTCACCTAAACAAAACTCTAATCAAGTTTTAAGCTAAATGCCAAGTTGTGTTATGGTACTTAAACTTCGATTAACTCGCACCTAATTACCTTATGATTAATTCAAATACTTCATTAGCACATATATAATCACTTAGCAATTTGCCTTACCTCACTTTTTTGTCACTAAGGCTTTACTCACACGTTGACTTTAATTATGGACATGATCAATGTTTCAAATTATATTTTCAAGTCGCAACTTGCTTTAGATTTTCTTTTCAAGGTGTACAAAAAAAAAGTTTAGTATAATCTTTTGAGAAATTAAGAAAATGAAGTGGTTACAAGGAATTAATAACCAATTAGCATGTCTCGCTTCTTAAAAAATTACAATTCTTTATTGCATTTTCTAACTTTCAACAAAGTTTAGTGAGCAATTTTGAATGCATATTAAACTGTGTTCAAGTAAACCCTAGGGATGTGAGGTTTGGTTATACCTCGGTCTACACTTCCACCCATCCAGTTAAGACAAAAAAAAGGTTATTTCGAATTTGCACATCCTTTTCTTAGTATAATCTTTTGAGAAATTAAGAAAATGAAGTGGTTACAAGGAATTAATAACCAATTAGCATGTCTCGCTTCTTAAAAAATTACAATTCTTTATTGCATTTTCTAACTGAAGAAAATGCTTAGCCTCTTAACCGTCTACCCTCCCAAGTTCCCTTCCCGGTCATATCCAAGGCGCCTAACCCCGAAAACTTCACAAAAGATAAGGCTATGTTTAATTGATGAAATAATTTTATGTTTCTGTTTTATGTTTTATGTTTTGTTTCTATTTTTTAAAATTTTAAAACATTTAGAAAATATGGTTACTAATCCAAAAAAAAATTGAACAAATTATTCATTTTTCTATTCCTATTTTCTAATTTTTTTAAAAAAAACTGAAAATTTTCCACAACTAAACAAGTCCCAAGCTTCTTGACTTTTCGAAATACGGTGAAGATTATCGGGCTCAAGCTCTCAAAACATCCTGTCACATAATGGACCACTATTACATGTCAAGCCCTCGCTTGAAGATAACGACTCATTATCCTCTAGCACGCGGAGGCACTCGATACCTTCATGATAGCCAAGACGCGAAGCTTTAAAAATTAAGATAAGAACACCTTGTGGTCAAAGAAAAAATTGACAATTTATGATTGATGAGACCTGAAAATTAAGGTTATTAATTATATTTAATTTCTAGTTGAAACATCATTATTGTCATCAATGACAAACGTTACGAACGTTTCTTATCATTCATTGCTTGGCACTCTATAAATAGGTATGAGGCAACTAGTTGAGGGATGCTTTATTCTCTACTCTTACTGATACTCTATAGAATTCTCTACTGACTTAAGCGTTGGAGACTCCCCCATGGAGTATTCCAGCCTATTCGTGTTCTGTGTTTTTAAGTCTCAAGGCGACGTTCACTATTCCCAAGTGTTCTAGTTATCGTATTATTGTAGTTCATTTTCCGAGACAACAACAATTGACACCGTTTGTGGAAAAACTTGAACAAAAAGCCTTATTCGTCGACGATCGAGAAGAAGTACATCAATATCACCTACAACACTCACCATAGTGCAAACGCATTCGAATCATGCTGGTCATCCGGAGGAGGATGCGAGGAGAGTCGGTGTTGGAGCGGGAGACTTGGGAACTGTTATCCCTACCGTTCCACTTGCAGACTATGAAGTTCTTAGGAAGCATAATGAAGAGAACCAAAAGGCATTGGTCGAGATGACGACCTTGCTCCAACAACTTCTTCCTCAGGTGCAACTCCTGCCCATTTTACGCGCTTATGCTTAAAGTGCTCAAATTGGAGGAGTCCCAGAAAGGCGTGACGTTGTACAACAAAGTCATCACTAACACACACAAGTGTCTGAACAGCTGAATCCTCCATCTTGCCATGAGCGCCTTGATGTTCCTATTCCTGTTCTTGATGATCGAGTCAAGGCTAGAAGGGAAAACTACCAGGAGGTGGTGGAAAGTGCCTATAGAGGAGAGCGTAGGGTTCCTCCGAAAAAGGTGGAAGCAAAGTCTCAATCTTCGATGAGTGTTCGAGAAGCGGCAGACATGAGGAAAATAATCAAAGAAATCCTCGAGCAGAAGAAACTGGTTACTGTGGAGGAGGAGTAGCAGAAAGAAAAAGCTCCGTTCACGAAAGAGATTATGGGAAAACATCTTCCCCCAAAGTTCAAGATGCCATCATTGTCGACTTTCTCAGGAAAGGAGGACCCGCAAGAGCATGTTCAGAACTATAAAGCTATAATGATACTTCATGGATGGAAGGATGCCATCATGTGTCATGAGTTCTCAATCACGCTAAAGGATCATGCTCGGTCATGGTTCAACAGACTGAAAGAGGCATCTCTTTCCTGTTTTGATCAGTTAAGGAAGGAGTTCATCAACGCCTTCATCATTAATATCAAGCGCAAGAAGGACTCTATGTACCTGTTAAGCATGAGGTAGAGCGAGAAGGAGACTATGCGACAATACGTGGATAGATTTAGGAATGTCACTCTCGAAGTCCATGATCTACAGCCTGGAGTAGCGGTGGTTACGATGTCGCAAGAGAAACGATCAGTGCAACTACACGAGTTGTTTTCTATTGACCAACCGAAAACTTTGGCCGACCTCTTCTTTCTAGCCATCAAGTATATCTTACAGGCTGAGGTCATTAAGCTTGTGGTAACTAAGATAGACAAAGAGAAGAAAAGGAATGAGAGAGAGGCTCAAGAGGAACCGAACAAAAATAAAGAAAAGTCGGGAGACTCGAGAGCACACTCCACTACGAGAAGTACACACCATTGAACGAGTCGAGGTCAGTGATCTTAGCGGCAATAGAGGGGTTTGGACTCATCTCCTTTCCCCCAATAACTGAAGGGCCGTTAGGGAAAAATGTGGACGCTTACTACTGGTACCACGATGTGAGTGGACACTCTACGAACAAGTGTTGAGAACTAAGGAATAAAATTGAAAACTTGGTTTAAGGTGGGCACATAGACCAATTTGTTGATGATGAAGCATTGTGAGGGGAGCTGAGCAATAAAACAATGCATCAAAGAAGGAATGATGATCAAACAAATGATCAACATGTGGCTGACTAGGCATGCTTCCACTAGAAATGTCACGCTTTATCCTTTAAGTATACTTTAGATGGTGGTAAAAAGTTGAATACTTTGAGTTTTTGTTGACTTTTTCTCGTGTAATTTTCTATTTAACGAATAAAATTTTTATTTCTCATGCATAAATAACTACTCTTGTGAATGAAGAATAAGTTAAGGCAAGTTGAGTGCTTGGCCACACAAAACAGAAAAGGCTTGCAAAAAATTGGACCTCTGTAACCAAAAGTGCTAAGAACATTGAGTAAGTCCGAGCATTGGCTCCTCACCATCAATGCACAAGAACCATCTTGAAACCACTGGAACACAGCGTGAGTAAAAAAGCTTGTGAGTAATCGGGCTCTCACGTGGCAAACAACTAAACTGTGAGTAGAAAAGCTTACGAGTAATCGAGCTCTCATGTGACAAAAACGTAAAGTGAGTAGAAAATCTTGCTAAAAATCGGGCTCTCACGTAACAAATATGTGAGTAGAAAAGCTTGAAAGAAACCGAGCTCTCACCAAGTGATGAAAAGATAGACTGCGATGTGGCAATGGAGCACAAAGTTTACAGGAAATCGAGCGCTCATTGTAGAACACACAGTGGAAAATTGAACATCACACACATGTGACACATGAAACCCCAAGTGGTGTTGTCATGCATGCGACAGTGTACTCGCTAAGACGTGTGACAAGCGAAACCCCAAGTGGTATTGTCATAAACGCAAGTGAAGGTTTATCCTTTAAGACGTGTTGATGAGTGAAACCCATGTGGTATTATCATGAACGTATATGGAAACTTATTCGCTAAAACGTGTGGCAAGTGAAACCCCAAGTGATAGTGGCAAGTGAAACCCCAAGTGATAATGTCATGACGACACGCGAAAATTTGTGTACTTCGTCCTCAACTAGCGAATCAACTCCTACTATTACTACTACTACTACTACTACTACTAAGACTCAACTTAAATCACTTGACCGAAAAGTCATTTGACCAAGTGATTGGGGAGCAACGATACTTATAAATTATGCAGGAACAAAAAGCACATCAGCATGGTGAAGATGATGAACTTCACGAAGTGGATTTAAAATGACGAACTTCCCGAGGAACTCCATTCGACAAGTTGGTAAAATCCATCAGGAAATGTTGAACCTCCCGATGAGGTGAACTCCATGAAGAGATGACGAACTCCATGAGATGGAGTCAAGATGCTAAACCTCATGAGGAGGTGAGGATGATGGACTTCAAGAAGTGGAGTTGAAATGATGAACTTCCTGAAGATATCGCAAACTCAACAAAGTGGGGTTGAGATGTTAAGCCTAATGGGGGTGAACTTCCTAAGGAGATGAACTTCCTGATGAGATGGTGAACTCCGCGAGGTGAGGTCGAGATGTTGAACCTCACGAGGAGATTGTGAGCTCCGCGAGATAGAGTTAAGATGTTGAACCTCACGAGAAGGTGACTTCCCTAAGGAGATGGTGAGTTTCACGAGGTGGAATGAAGATCACGAACTACATAATGTGAAGTCGAGATGGTGGACTCTGAAAGATGAGTAAGTGATGAAGGGCTTTGCTAGTTGGTGAGCTCGACGAGGCCACAAACCAGGAGATAAGAGCCACTAGCCACAATTCACGAACCATGAGCCAAGAGCCACAAACCACGAACTAAAAGACACAAGTCACAAACCGCGAACCACCATGGCATCACAAGCCACCAAAGTGTGCCGAACGCCTACATAGTGGTGGGGGTGAAGTCCTCCGAGGAGCAGTTCCTGAACACCTACTCGGTAGTGGGGGTGCAATCTTCTAAAGTGCAGCTCCTGAACACCCACGTAGTGGTGGGGATGACATCAGCGACAAGTGGCTTGGTTTGCAACAACAACGGCAAGTGGACCGGTCCGCAACGACAAGTGGCTTGGTCTGCAACAACAACGTCAAATGGTCTGGTCCACAATAGCAACGACAAGTGGTCTGGTTCATAACAACTACAGTGAGTCCTCTGGAACACCTCGAACGGCATGTCGCCTCTGGAACATCTCGAACGGCATGTCGCCTCTGGAACATCTCGAACGGCATGTTGCCTCTAGAACATCACGAACGACTTGTTATCTAGAGCCACGAGCCATGAGCTACGAACTGCAAGCCACGAACCGCAAACCATGAACCGCAAGCCACGAACCGCGAGCCACAGGCCACAAATGACGAACCATAGACCACAAACCATGATTCACGAACGTCACAACCTCGAGCCATCACCGTTGACGCTATTGTATTCCGTCTGAAGCTACCACTGAAAAAGGAAAAAAACAACAAACAAACAAAAAACTTTCATTATTCACAACTTGGCTTTTGGACGCATTCAATTTGACAACATGTATGCATGCATTATAGTAGTGCATATATACATATAAGGGTATGAACACCAGAAAGATTAGCAAGTCACTCCCCAAACTAAGAAGTAAATTTCAAGAGGTCCCTTACTAGTGATATTAATGGCAAAATCCAATTCATGCTTGAAGGGAAACACGCTTGATTTTTTCACTCTTATCTTTGGAAAATCCAAAGAAAAGAGTGAGCAATTGATGAGACCTGGAAATTAAGGCTATTAATTATATTTAATTTCTAGTTGAAACATCATTACTGTCATCAATGAAAAACGTTACAAACGTTTCTTATCATTCATTGCTTGGCACTCTATAAATAGGTATGCGGCAACTAATTGAGGGAGGCTCTATTCTCTACTCCTACTGATACTTTATAGAATTCTCAACTGAATTGAGAGTCGGAGACTCTCTCGGGGAGCATCCCGACCTCTTCGTATTCTCTGTTTTCAAGTCTCAATACGACGTTCATAATTTCTAAGTGTTCAAATATTCTAGTTCTCTTATTATTGTTGTTCAACATTATTATTATTATTGAATTCACTGTGGATAGAGAAGAAAATTACGTTAAAGAATTATTAACTATATAGTGTATTATTTTTATCAAAACGTTAAAAACTCCGAAAAATTGACAACAATTTGATTTTTTTTCTGATAAGTCGTTAATGTAATCACCAGATTTCAAGTTGACAACCTGACACTTGAGATAACAATTAAGTTACAAATCCATTAATAACAATTAATTATGTCAACACTTTTATTATCTATTAAAACTCTTCCAATTTTTCCTAAAATGCTAAAGTGAGTTTAACGTCATTAGCATGTGACACTAGTTTTTCACGTAAATTAATAAAAAAAAAATATCATATACGTCAACAAAAAGCTTTATAATATATTTTTTATAATATTTGACATTTTTAGTATTTTTATCACAATGTTTAAAAAATATATACTTACAAAGTCCTAATAAGTGATAAAAATAATAGCATAACCAAATATTCCATCTATTTTTGTTTGAGTGCTACACATTGTGATAAAAAACCAATGGCATTATAGTTTACTAATATTAGAATCAACTCTAGTGCTAAAATATTATGTATTTAATTTCTAACGAGAACAAATAAAATGACTTAAAAAAGACATTGTGATAAAAGTATGAAATATTATACTAAAAAAGATATTAAACCTATAAAATCACATTGGATCAATCTTTGAATTAGAACCGTAGAATGTGGTTACGGTCGGTGCATTTTCTATATTGGCTGTTATTGTCGTGTGAGATTCTATAATTTCATTTTTTTTCACTTCTTCGTGTTGTCACTCATTGGTGAAAGAATAGCTTACATCCTCAAAATCTTAACCAATATTAAGAAGATTGATACTTGGGTCACATAATTTAATTCACTATACACACCAATACACATAATATTTGGGTAATTATTGCATATTGATTCACCATATAATTTAATTAATTACTTGTTTGAATTTGAAATATTAATTTAATCTATTTTTTTTAAAAAATATATAATTTATCAATAACTAACTATCAAATTTTCCAAAATGCAAAATCCCCTTGAGTCAGTCCAATATCTCTCAAAGCAAACAAAAATTAGTCAGATAGACACTCAAGAGGGTGATTCCTCATGCATTGTATTCCATCAGTATTCATCAATATATACATGTGTTTAGGATATGGTCGTTACAACAGGATAAGGAATAGAGTCAGAAACCGTAGGTTTGTGTTGAGCAGGTAACTGTAGATGTGGTCTTATCCTTATCTCTCCCCTTCAAGCTGATGGGAGCTTCGCGGACAGTCAGCTTCTCTCTATGAGCAGAAAATTTAGACCTTGAAAGAGGTTTGGTGAGGAGATCATCAACCTGGTCTTCGGTGGAGACGTAGTTCACTTGGAGCTGCCGTTTAGAAACCAAGTCTCGAACAAAATGGAA